>JBBMEF010068101.1:0-10894 GCA_037832685.1 Sicyos baderoa | reverse complement strand
CAAATATTTTCAAAAAGTTGCTATTTACTCAATTTTTTTTATCTTATTGTAATATACATGCAAATTCCCCAATTTTTTACGTCAAAATGATAGTAATTAACCAATAAAAACATGATTATAATGACATCTAACCTTGTAGTTAGTTACTAAGGCCCCGTTTGATAACCATTTAGTTTCTTGTTTTTGGTTTTTTAAATTTAAGCTCATTCTCTCTCAAATTTCATACAATGTGCTCCATCATTCCTACAATTTATCCATATTTCTTCAAGAAAGTATAAGAATACTAACCAACTTTTAAAAACAAAAACAAACTTTGGAAAACTACTTTTTTTTTTTTTTTTTTAAAAGTTGGTTGGTCTTCCCCTACTTTCTCAAGAAAAGATATATACATGGTAGGAACGATTAAACAAATTGTAGGAAATTTGAGAGAAAATAGGCTTAAATTTGAAAGACAAAAAACAATAAACCAAATGATTATTAAACGGGGCCTAAATTACTTATTTATTCTTGTATCATAAATACTGTTTTTAATTTAATTATATTTAAGATTCATTTTTATAACTAATTGGTATGATGTTATAACTGAAATACTACTACTTTTGACGTATCCTAAATATTATTGAATAAAAAAAAAATTGGGAGTATTTTAAATAATTGTGGAAATAAAATTATTATCCAATGTAAGGAGGGCCACGTGATGGAGTAGGAGAGAATTAGGTGGGAGAATTGGAGTGGAAAAATGTGTGATTTTGATTTTGATTTTGATTTTGAAGGTTGTGTTATGGGCGTTGACTTGGTCCACCGGCCGCACCGCCGAACCGTGTGGCCTTGTACACGTTAACCCGCCCGGTCCCTCTCCATTTCTTCCCAACCAAATTTTGCCTTTCTAATATTATTATTCCATCATTAATTATTTCATGTTACATAGCCCCACAACTTTATATTATCACATATTATAGATAGGGATGGATTTCATTTTTCTTTTATAATGACTTTTATTTAAATCTCCACCATTCGTGTCTCAATTTTGCTGTTATCTCTCGATGTTCACCGGATTAGACCTTAACCATAAATAGCAAAGAATATTGCAATTATTACTTTCAATTTAATTCACTATTAAATTCCAACAACAAAAAAAAAATCTAAAATATTTTAAGAAATATGGAATTTGCTCAGGATTATCAACTCCTTATCATAATTAGAGAAATACTTCTCTAATCATGGACGAATAGAGATTTTACTTGATTCTTATATGACACCATTCAGTTCCTTTTGTTTTTTTTAGTTTTTTTTGTTTTCATTTTAAAGAAAATCAAAAAAAAAAATCAATAAAATTTGTGGCACTAAATGAGGTCACATCATCAACGAGTATAGTCTTCCTACTTATTCATGAATAGAGAAGCATTTCTCTTTTAGTTGCTAATTTTTTCTTAAAAATATTTCATCTACAACAAAAATTTTAGGTTTTTTTAATTTTGCATATGCAATTATACTCTACATCATTTCTTGATCGAAAACTATCTAGTGTTCAAGAAATACCGTTGTAGAAAATTAATTCTTAGGTAGGTGGTCATCATTAATCGAATTCATCAACTTATGCATCCTAAAATCCTCTTCTACCAATTTAGTCGCTCCATAATGGTTTTAAGTTTTTTAGTACTCATTCATACACATTAATACAATATTATTATTAATACATACGACTATAATCCAACACTTTTATATTTATTGACTATTCTCGTAAGTTCCTTTATTATAATTTACATCCTTAATATGAGAAATGGGCTTGAGATGCACTGGTTAGGTCTCCCAAACCCATTAATCGACTTCTGTTTAGTCTGCACTCTGTGGCCCAAAGTTATTTTGGGCTTTAGATTATATTAGAAGCTTCTTCTTCGCATTTCAAAAATTCTATTTAAATTTCTACTCAACATATATAAAGTATGGGAAATTTGGTAGATGTGACAAGTTTTTTTTTTGTTATCTATTTTAATTATAACTTATTTTTAGAAATATTTTATCTAGGTTTCTTTTCTTATTACAGAGGAGAGAATTACAAATATCGATTTTAGAAATTGAATCCGTGACCGTGGAGTAAAAATGGATTAATACCAAATCAGATAATTAATCGCGCCACCCATCCATTCGGTGATTGAAAAATGTTTGTGTTTAAGTTGCATTGATTGAAGTTATAATACGAATGAACTTTTTTCGTCTTTCTACTAAACCGACCCCAATTTTTATTTTATGCATGAATTTCTTTTAAAAAGTTGAAAAATCTCCTAATACCAAAAATTGTAATCGACGTGTGTAAATATATATTACGACTGGGAGTTGAAATTATGCTCCTTTATGTCGGAGGGACCATTAATCAACATAAATATTAAACTAATAAACTCTTGTATTTCCTCTTCTTCCTTTTGTGTTCAAAATTTATTGTACTTCCATTGTTCTCTCTAACTACTAAACCAACGTTAGCTTTAATTTAATTAGAGAATATGAAATTCACCTCAAAATCAATTGATAACGAAGGAAATAACATATTTCTCTTATAAATATTTATAAGACTTCCACTTTTTGAATGCGAGACATTTTAAGATTATAACAAATATCATCAATGATTTGGAATTAACATTCAATTAGATAAAATTACAAGATTGCTAACCATATAAATAATATACATAGAGAGAGATCAATAATTATGATAAAATACATTATGTTCATTTAAAAAAAAAACACAGCAAATTATTACTTGTTCTTTTAAGTGGGGATATCATATATTCCCCTCTCTCTCTTTTTTTTCTTTTCTTTTTTGAAGTTCCTCTTCTTATGTTATTGTTATGACATCATTTATTATTATGACACAAGACATTATGATCCCGTATGATAACTATTTAGGTCCCGTTTGATAACTATTTGGTTTTTTGTTTTTGGTTTTTCAAATTTAAGCTTATTTTTTTTCAAATTTTCTACAATTTGTTTCATCATCTCTATCATGTATACATCTTTGCTTAAGAAAGTATGGGAAGACCAACCAACTTTTAAAAACAAAAAAAAGTAGTTTCTCAAAGTTTGTTTTTGTTTTTAAAAGTTGGTTAGTATTCTCCTACTTTCTTAAAGAAAGATGGATAAATGGTAGGAAGGATGGAGCACATTATAGGAAATTTGAGAGAGAATAGGCTTAAATTTGAAAAACAAAAAACAAGAAACCAAATGGTTATCAAACGGGGCCTTAGTTTTTTATTTTTGGTTTTTAAAATTTAAGCATATTTTACTCAATTTTACTACAATATCTTCCACCATTCCTATAATATATATATATATATATATATATATATATTTTTACTTAAGAAAGTATGAGAATACTAACCAACTTTTAAAAACAAAAAAAAGTATCTTCCAAAAGTTTGTTTTTGTTTTTAAAAGTTGGTTAGTATCCTCGTACTTTCTTAAGGAAAGATGGATATATTATAGGAAGGATGGAAGTCATTGAAGTAAATTTAAATGAAAATAAGTTTAAATTTCAAAAATCAAAAACAAAAAAACAAATGTTACCAAACGAGGCCTAAATGATTAAGTTAAATTAGAGGAATTCCATGCAAATAAAGTAAAATCATAATAGAATTAAAATTAATTAAACCCAACTCATTTTTATTTCATTTCATAATTTGAAAAAGGTTTACATTACCTTTTTTTTATCATGAACATACTTATGTTAAATTAGGTTCTTATCAACTAAATCTAACCAAAAAACCCAACTCATTTAATTTAACACATATCCCTCCAATTTTCTTATTCAACACCTCAGCATTTTCTTCCCAAACTTAGCAATTTATTTAGTTAATTCTGAGAAATAAAAAACTTTCAAATAATATTAAAAGAAAAAAAAAAACAGCTAATTTTGATGTGTGGAGTTCAGAAGCATGGTGGTTACTGTGGCGGTGGCCGGAGAACAGCCGGCGAGTCACGTGGTGGGCCCCACATTCCACGAGACTATAATCGTTACCGCGTTGATCCACGTACGAAAAGGAGAATAAAAAAAAAGAAAAAATCACCGCCAATTGCGCTGGATGGGTGGGCCCACACACGCAGAGGTGTACGGCTGGGATCAGATTTTATTTGCTCCAATCCAACGGGACAGGTGCGTCCATCTGTCAGGTAAAGCGGTGGTCGAAGAATACGACGGCGTATGTTTCGTTGAATACATACGGAGCCGCTTTGTAGTTTGACTTGTTTATTGTCGTGTAAAAAATTTTAAAAGAAAAATAACAGTTTTTTCTTTTCTTTTTTTTAATAAAATTGTTCTGTCAAATTATTTATATATGTTTATTGAGATCTTTCTTTCTGATCTTGATCTACTCAATTTTTTTTGGTTTTAGCTCTAGTTACTCATAAGATTATTTATATATTTTTTATATTTAACTTTTTAATTTCTGTTTTAAAATAATTACAAGAAAGAATTAGGTACAATTGTATTTTGTTTGTCAACAAGAATATGGGTGAACATCTATTGACTTGGGTTGAATTGAGTTAGGGTGATTTTTAACCCAGCCCGAAAATTTGGGTTGATCAATTCTCCAACCCAATCCAATTAAAGACACAATTCAATCCAACCCAACTCTTTATTTCCGGGTTGGGTTGGGTTGAGTTATCGGGTTCATAGATTTGTAACTAACGTCATTTTTCTGATTCTTATAAATTTAGGACAAACATTAACATAAGTATATTGTTATTGCAAATGCAAAATTCAAGTCTACCTAAATCCTAAACCCTAAAAAATAAAAGGTCTAACAATAATAATAAAATAAAATAAATATATATATACATATAATACAAATAATTAAATAACATAATATTTATTATATTGGTAAAAATATATATATTTTAAACTAATTGATAAACTCGGGTTGGTCGGGTTGAGTTGGGTTGATTTTAGGTCAACCCTTGACTCAACTCAACCCATGAAATTTCATATTTTGAACCCAACCCAACCCATTTATCTATTCAACCCAACCCAACCCGTCAAATTAGGTTGGGTTGGTTCGGGTTTTTTGGATTGTCGGGTTATTGTGCACCCCTGAACAAGAATATATCCGTAGGAACATCCTGAATAATCCAATATTGGAATAATTTACTGTACATTTTTTTCTTTCATTATTTACTTTATTTTACCACCTAATTGTCATGTTGCGCGAATTAGTCAAATTTAACTATTAATTAAGCTAATGTTGAATGGATAATCAATATCTTATAAATTTAAATCTTCGAGCTTACAAAAATGGCACTGACATCCATAAGAGATAACTATTATTTCACGTTTGAACAGGTATATAAATTTGAAATTACAAAAATGGCACTGACATTAATGGTTTTAGCTTGTGGATTTTGATAAATATTAAAGAGCTAAATTAATTTTAGAAGTAATGTAGCAGAAAATAATGATGACAATTATTGCACCAATAATAATAAATAGTACGTTTCAAATAATAATAATAATAATAATAAATAAATAAATAAATAGTAACAATCATAATTCTTTGTAAAACAATAATAATGGAAGGAGAAGTTTTGTTTACTTTTAAGGTGTTAAATTAATTAAGGTTTCTCCAACAAGCTTACTAATTATTAATACGAAAAGGGTCGTTAACCTATTAATTTTATTATTTGGTGAAAAATTCAGTTTAACATCGAGTTTGATCTCTAAAATGATATTTATAATTTTCTTTTGGCTAATTTATACTAGAAAAAAAAACTACTATCATTATTCATATTTACAATTTGCTTTTGGTTTTATCATTCTTTATATTCGAAACATATTTCTAATGATAAAATGAAAAGGAAAAAAATATATCAAAGCTTATACGGCATTTTAAGTAAAATTATTTACACGATTTTAGTTCCATTTATAAATAACTATTAAATTATATATTCAAATGTATGTTTTTCTTTCTTATATGTTATTTTAATATTTATACCGAAGTTATATTCTAAACATCTCAACAAATCAAATGGTTATATTACAATTTAGAAATGAGTTTATATTACGTATAGAAAAAAACTACAAAATATTCATGAATAAAGAAGCAATTTCGCTTACGATATCCATGAAATATCACCCAAAAAAAAGTGAAAAATATTACATTTGAATTGATATGAATATATATATTTTAATACCGTGAAAGAGACAGAGGATAGTTTGACAACTAAAACCAACTAAAATAAAGAAGGCTTAAAAGAATATTTGAGATTGACATTTTTCACAAAAGAAAAAGTAATGAATGATAGAGAAATGATGGGGCATGCAATTGCAAATAACTTAGAAAAAGGAGAGGTCTCTAATTTTATTCCTCCCTTAATTTGCACTTTAAATTATATATATATAAAAGTTGGGGGAGAAGATTACAAATTTAGGGATCGAACTTGTGACGCTGATGTTGAAATGATTCACAACCCAACATTGAAACTATTGTGCCATTGACTTATTCGGTGTTTAATATATTTCATGATTGCGAAAGAAAATAGTAACTCAATCTATATAAGTATATACCAAAAAGATCGTAACATGATGATTTTATTATTAAATGATAATTCAATTGAATACTATAGTTATGAGTTTGTTCCCGAGAATCGTTAACTATATATATATATATATATATTTTATGTCTAAAAAATCATATATACCTACAAATATAAAAATGAAGTTTTTTTATGCCTATCCTAATTAAAATCAGAAAGAAAAGAAAAAGTAATCTATTTATAATATTAAAGTTAATTAAACTCAAGTGAATACTCGCTTAACAAATTTAAATTCAACCACCGAATAGATTTGTGGCACAATAATTTTATTGTTTGGTGTAAACTAGTTTAATACTAACGTCACATCGTTGGAATCGATATTGTAATTCTCCTCCCTCAACTTGTACTTAAAAAAAAAAAAAAAAATCTAATAATTATAGAATCAGTTGTTTGTTAATTAATTATTTTTTAAAAAAAGAATTTTTTTTCAAGATATCCCTTAATGATATCAATATTTTATTGACATCATATGAAATTAAGATGTTTTCCATTTTGTTAACGTTGACATTTTAACCATGATTTATTACTAATTATTCACACCTCAAGAAGAAGAAAAAACCAATAACAATTAACACCTAACCCTCCAGAAGAAACCCTTATCTACTGACTTAAAAAGAAATAAAATCATTCAAAAGCAAGTAGGTTTTTTTTCAATGGATTTTGTCATGTCCTATCCTCACACTCTTCTTTCTTTTCTGTTGTTAATAATAATAACTAGAGGGTACTCCAATGCTACTCCCAAGAGAAAAGTTAAAGTTGCAGCCAATTATCATCTTTGAATTAAAATATATTTAAGTTGAAATGTCAAATCTAAAAGTTATCTCATACTCAACTCTCTCCATCAAAACTCACATATCAATTATGTCCTTACAAATAGTATGTTTGAAAAAAAAAAACATACATTGTCTTATTATATATATTTTTACAAACTAATAATTTAAAGTAAACTTGTTGATTCATAATTTTGGTTCAAATAGTTAAATTAAAAGGTTATAGATTTACTTTATAATTGTTTGGTGACAATAATCGAAATGAATACAAATTGACCAAAATACTCACGAGAGAGACGTAGGTCTTTCCCTATTGCAAAACACAAGGTGAACTTGAAAAACAAGTAAAGGTGAACATTGATATAATGTTTGATAAACTCTTAGCTAGTATATTGGAATTTTGTTCATCTAATACAACAAAAGTGTTAGGGATAATAAACTTCGATATTGTTCACTTTGAACCTAACATAAGTTTATTTTTTTGTTATTGGTCCAAAAGGCCTCATATTAATAGATGAACTGTCCATTTCTTATATACCAAAGATTTTTTCTCTAACTTGATAATGTGAGATACTTTGTTTACTCAACAATCCTTCCATCAAACAAAGTACCCTAAAACCATATGTACGACTGCTTTATTTGTTCCATACTGAGAGTCTTCCCTCACTTCACTAAGTGCAACGGCCCGTAAATTATGAGTTGATTTAATTGGGCTTGAGCCGTTATTACCATTGTCGGGTTCTAGTTGTTTTGGAAGTTATTTTTGGTTTTATGGAGCTTGGTGGATCTAAAGATCAATTAAAGTTTTGTTGGGCTTTGGGCTTTAGGCTTTGGGCTTTTGGTTGGTAAGAGGGGATTGCAAGGGGTCTTGATATGTGTTGGCTAAGGTTTGGTCATTTGTGCACTCCAACAATTGTAGCCTCCAAATTCTCTCAAGCCCTCAAGGCTAGTGATTTTTTTACCTTTTGGTTGTTTAGTGTTTGTTCAAGCATGGGTTTTGTGTTGTGTTGAGTGTGTCTTGATTTTCGAACCAGCCAGACACCGTGCTCAGCTCCATCGCGACACCCTAACACCAAGACCACCCTTGCTGCTCGCCGTTCTCCGTGCGTGTCGGTCGCCAACAAGCAGCTGGTTGAAATGCCTCAACGCGACGTGTCTAAAAGCCCGCGCGCGAGCCCTCACCTGCTCGAGTTCAGCGCCCACGCCTGCTGCTCAGCGCTGCCCTGCCGCACTCCCTCGACGGACCCGCAGTGCGCACGATCGCTCCCAGCCAGCAACTCCCGTCCCCTTGCGCAACACCCCCACGCCGAGCGCTCAGCCGCCACCCTTGTCGCCAGCTCCACGTCGCAACCATTGTTCTCGCCCTTCGCAGTGTCGTCGCTCGTGCCAGTCGTGTCCTTGCCGAGTGCTGTATTTTCGATTTTGGGTAACGCTTTCGATCCATCCTAGTTGTTGATTTAAGGGCTGCCCGTTCCCGGTTTGCTTTGTATTTATTGTTTCGACTTTGTTTGTTGGTTTTCGTTGAAGTTTTGCTTGGGTTGGCTTGTTCGAGGTTGGCATTTTGGGTTCGACTCCATTGGGGTTTTACCAAAGCGTTGGACAACCATGTTGCTTGGTTTTGGGTGAGCTTTCGGAGTTGGTTTTTCGTGGTTTCGGTTGTTCCTTGTATTTTATTGTCGCTTATCTTTATTGTTTGTTGTTGTTTATTTTGGTAGGCTTTGTGTGTTATGTTTCTTGGCTTAGAAGTTCTTGTTCTCTCTGTCCACTCAATTCCAGGTAAGGACCTCTTGCCCGGGTTGTGTGGACCATGCGATAAACTGTAATAGCATGTATGTTTTATTCGTAATTGATTGTGAGCATGTTAGATTTTAGGTTTCTTGCTTGTTTGATCCTGACTGACATGTATACTTACTTTTTTGACATGTTAGTTCTTGCTAGATCTCGCTTCTCGCTAGCATGTTTTTGTTTCTTGTTCTTATCTTTGTAGAGCTTGTTAGTCATGTCCTCTAGGTTGTGTTGAGTTACAGATAACTCGTTGTGTTGAGTTACATATAACTCGTTGTGTTAAGTTACAAATAACTCGTGGCCATTGCCGAGGTACATATACCTCATAGTTGTGCCGATGTACAAATACCTATTAGTTGTGCCGAGATACATATATCTCAAGGTCGTGCCGGAGTACAGATACCTCATAGTTGTGCCGAGATACATATATCTCATAGCGTTGTAGAGTTACAGGTAACTCGTAGTTGTAAGACCCCGTTGGGCATCTTGGTAAGGCCATGTGTTGGCACCCGCTGGTTTTGGCTAGTTGATCTGAGTTGGTCGTGGTTTCTGTGTTGATGATTGATTACATGTATCGGTTGTGTTAGATGATCTGTTTATCGTACTGTACCCGGGTTGGGGATTCTTGCTGAGTAAACTTATTTTACACACCCTTATTTCTGTGGTTCCTTCCACCAGGTAACCAGGGACCGATGCTCGATGGCTAGAGGAGGCGTGGATGATCATGGGAAGTCGTCACGGAGATCTGAGTCTTTATTTATCTTTTGTTGGACATGCATGTGGTGGGCACGAAGCCCTAGATTTATCTTTTAAACTGACTTTGGATTTTTGGGATTTATGTTTCTGAACTGAATGTTGATTTATGTTTTGAATGTTTATTTGGATTTCGAAATGAAGACTCTCTGGCCAGGAATTGATTGAAATGCTTTGGAACAGGTGCTTGGAAAGAGGGACAGATTCATGATGTTGTTTTAAACTGTTTTATAACTTTATCGATTTTTAAAGTAGTTGTCTTTTCAAGTTTTAAATCATGCATAGTCAGTAAAGACCCACTTTATGTCCACTTTTGGGACGAGTCTTTACACTAAGTTAAGAGTCAAACTCTAATACTACTTGTTATGAACAACAAACAACCACACACCTCTTATTCCGCATTGGATTGAGTATGTAATTGATATGGATTGGGGCAATGGTTAATCTAACCTTGCTTGAGATGAATATATGAACTTTAAAAATAAAAAAGATAAAAAAAATAAATCTATCACCCAAAAGTCCTTATATCAATAAAAATGTTGTCCACTCTTTATATATCCAAGATCTTCCCTCTAACTTAGCAATGTAATTTACTTTGTTTACCCAACAATTCTCCCATACAGTTGCCTTCTTTGTTCCATACGGGGAGTTTTCTCTCACATCGCTAAATTAAGAGTCGAGCTTTGACACTACTTGTTATGAATAACAAACAATCATGAATATATATTATTATTATTATAGGCCTTGTCGTATGGTGGTATTGTTAAGTTTTGGTCAATCCCAAAGTGAGTCTTGCTCGGAGAGATGTCCATGGGGCGGGGCGGGGCCGGGGAATGCCTTCCCCGTCCCCGTCCCCGCCCCCAAAATCGATCCCCGTCCCCGCGAAATTCACCATATTTTTTTGCGGGGATCGGGGCGGGGATTCCCCGCGGTGAATTATTCCCCGTTCAATTTTTTTCATAAATCGTATTTTTTTTCACTTTTTATTTTTTTTCTTTTATATTTTGTCT
>JBBMEF010068090.1:0-10894 GCA_037832685.1 Sicyos baderoa | reverse complement strand
CTAAAATTAGGAATTAGACATTGAATTAAACTCAATAATAAAGTAGATATTTAGTTAAATAGTTTCCAAAATTTAGACAAATAATATGATTTCCCAAAAACAAATGGTATACGGCCCACAAAAAGGTGGGCCTGAGCCCGAGCCTGTTTGGTCCAGCATTGAGTTAGTATTGTAAGGCTTTTTATTGGGCAAAATGGCCCAAAAGAAAACACATTGAGCTTCAGGATATTATTATCTTCAAACGTAAATTAAAATTGTATGTTTCAACAAAAAACAATTAAAATTGTTGTACTAAAAAAAACCGACTCTTTTGTACAAAGTTGAGGATGTCTTATAATAATAATATTATTATTATTTTGAGTACAAATTGGGGAGGAGAATTACAATATCGACTTTTCTAGGGTTTGAACCCGTGACGCTGGTGCGTTACTGACCCTTTCGATATTAGCATTATTATTTTGACTCATTTATTTTTTATAAATTATTTTCATGGTTTTTTATCTTATGTTTATTAACTCTAAATCTAAACATTTCTAGACGTCACAAAATTGTCATTTATTTTTTTACGGTAAAAATTGTCAAAACATTAAAACCAAACTATTGATAGGAAAATGACTTTCTATCTTATCTTTATCAAATTTAAAACTGAACAGAACAGAAAATTAGAAGCATGCGAATTAAAAAAATAGTTTGTCCGAAATGAAAACGACAAAAGGAAAAAAGAAAAAACAATAATTAAATAATAACAAAACCATGGGCCGGATAAAAAGCCCGACCCATAACGAGATATAAAAGCAAGCAGCCACGTGGCCTTAATTTCTCTCTAAATTACAGAAAAGTGTCAATTTCATGGACAGTCTTTATGAAAATGATTGAATATAAAATCTACAAAATTGGGCCCAAGAAAATAACGTCACGTTCTTCATTGAATATTGTAATGTGTTGGACTATAGTGTTGGTGAATATTGTTATAATGTGCCACGTCACCTAAATAAAATTGATATTTTACCGAATGGGTTAGTGGCCGACTGATTTCATTGTTTGGTTATAAACCATTTCGACACCAACGTCCTCTCCTAACTTGTACTAAAAAAAGATTTTAATAAATATTTTCATGTGCAATTAAATTTGTATATCGCTTATAAAACCTAAGCCCTAATGGTACCATGTCCCACTGTCTTATTGCTCTCAACGTAATAAAGTCAAATATTAATTTTTAAAATTGAACTCGCGATTATGATATTAAATTTATCATTAAATCATGAAATCAATATGCCACCAATCAACTTTTTATGGGTTGAGTTATAACAACGTAGTATCTAAACTATCAATTAAATATGTGATGGGTTAGTTTATAAGTCATAGTCTCATCTATAATTATTATTTATTAATTCTTCATGTTATAATTCAAGTTTAAGTTACAATAATCTCAGGTTATAATTCCTTGTACTACAAACACAAACTATCATAATCAGTGTTATTTTGATTATACATGTTATCATCAAAATCTTTTATTTTCTTATGGAAAAATCAAAATTTTATTTTCGTCCATATTTTGTTTTCTTAAATCTTTATAGCGACCTAACTTTGACGTGTAGAATTGTTTATTTTTAAAAAAAGTCGAAAGCTAAAGTACAAACAATACTATAATACAAGAGTTCTGTTAGGATCTCACAAATGTCTCACATTGAAAAGTGGGAGAGTCCAACATCAATATAAAAGAGATATGAGTTATTCTCCTCGTTGTCAATTGGTTTTGAGGTCGAACCCCATATTCTCTCATATGAGGCACCATCTTACTAAAATATTCCGTATTAATAATATTAATCGCACGATAGCACAATTCAATACTAAAAATTAATATGGGGCAAATAAGACTTGCGAACCTCTCCCTAATTTGAACTAATAAAAAAATTAATAATAATAAAAATTAAAAAAATCCGAAATCTAGTCTTAAAAACACTCAAATACACCTAAAAATGGCCCAAATTAAGGTGCTAAAAACAGCATAAAATTCAACCGACAAAACAAATAGCCAAAATGGACACACTAGTTCCCTTCAATTTAGTTTCACTTTTCACTTTTATGCATGTTAATGAAATTAACTATAAAAAGAACAAACAAAAAGACATTCAAATATTAGAACAAAAGGAGAACATTTGTTTTCTCAACATGCATACCATTTTGGAGGAAACCATGAAACATATAACCTAAACTTAGGTTTTTGTCTCATAAATTCACACATTTGTATAGTAATTTCCTATGATATCTCTATTCACATTACAAATAATTAAACATACTCATTTTAGGTCTATTGATAGCAAAATAGAAGCCTAGCAACTTAGCTTTTCCAACCTTGGGTGGAATAAAACTTTCATTCAACTACTTTGTAGAAAAGTACTCTTAAGAAAATAAAAAATTGTTTATTTTTAAAAAGTAAGTTTATCTTTCTTAGTTAAATTTTAAATTTAAAAAAGCATGGAGATAAAATAAAGTTTTAATCATCAAAATTTAAAAAGTGATGGTGGAACGAGTTTAAATATACATATTGTATTTATCGTTATTTCTTAATATGTTTGTAATTAAAATAATTATTCTTTATTATTTAGTTGTAAATTAGTTCAATATCAACGTCATGAGTTCGAACCCTGAAAGACTCTTTCTCCCAATTTGTACTTAAAAAAAAAAAATTATTCTTCTTTTATCATAGTTTCTTCTTTTATCTTAGTTATTCTAAGTCTTTGTTTGGGATCTTCCTCCTCTAACTTGTACTTAAACAAATAGATATTCTACATGTATTTATTTATATTAAAAATTAAAATTAAAATATATATATATATATTAAAAATATTCTTAAGTGCACTCTTATGAAAAATATATATATAACAGGTAAATTATAATATATACCCAACCAAATGAAAATATTGAGTTTGGATTGATATAACTAAAGCTTATACTATATGAATGTATATTAATTAATTCAAACTCATACCTCAAAATAACTAAATCTATAAAGTAAAATAAAATTTTATATAAAACTATTGAATGGATTTGAAAACCTCAAGATACCATCTTTATAGTTCATTAGAAAATAAGGGGAAATAATTAAAGAAGTATAAAAATTTCTATGTGAATACTAAATAAAAAAGTAAAAAAAAAAATGCACAATGTTTTTTAATGCTGCCAATGGAAACTATATATTATTATTTTATTTTTTTTAAAAGTATAAAAATCCTTCAATTGAGTCATTTTTTGACAAATGAAAATAGAATAGAAAAAACAAAGGAAATAATTGAGTGTGATGATGATTGTTGAGAATTAATGAGGCCAAAAAAGAGGCCCATAAACCATGGCCCACATATGAAAGGCCTTGATGTATGGAGGAAAGAGACACATCAAAAGGCCTACTTGCAAAGGCTGTGTACCATTTTCTCTTTTATTGCTTGCTTCATTCCAAACCCCACAATTTTGCTTCTTTTTATTCATTCTCCATCCCTTTCATTCACCTTTGGTTAAAGTACCATTTTAGTCCTCGAGCATATTATATGTGTCGATACATGACTTCTATTTCGATTCATATTCACTCGTTAAATTATCATGTATCGCATAGCAATTGATTGGTTACGACAAATATTGTTAAATTTTAAAATAAAATATAGTTGTAACCTATGCCTTGTTTATATTTGTGACTTTTTTTTTCCTTTGCTTTTTGTAACAATCCTCAAATCTTAGTGTTGTGTTTCAATGAGTAAAGTTACTAAAATGATTATGATACAAAATACTATTTGTATTTTGAAAATTTTAAGACATTCGACCAATGGGTTATAACAGTTGAATTTAAACTACACTTAAATTGATCTTTTTTTTTTTTTTTCCTTTTTAAAAAAAAAACATATTTCGATTTTATCACACCGAACCTCGAAAATAAAATTTTAAAATAATGAAATATGAAATTGAAAATAAAAATAAAAAATAACTATTATTGGCACAATCCCTTACGGAGCTACGTGCCTTTGTTTCTAAAATGGTTCTTTCTTACTTAACCTAAATCTAATTATGGAGAGAATCAGAATTTGGATTATTAACTAGTTAATCATAAGTAACTTTTTGTTGTACACAATAATATTTGAGGTTACACTTCTAATTTAACTATCATCTAAAATATTTTGAAAAACTAAGAAATGAAGGATTTAATTTATGGTCATTACCTATTTATGATTTAATTTTTTATATAGATTTTTTCTGACATCTCAATATTACAGGGTCAAGTTATACGACAGAAATTAAACTACGTGCAAATTAGTCTAAAGAATTATAAAATATACGATCTTACTCATATATTATTATTATTGAGACGTGTAATATATAATAGTCAAGCCAATCAGTGAAGTTAATGGCAACAACTCATTAAACGCAAAAGCTCATTTAATATATATTATTTCGAAAATTAAACCTACAACTATTAAAATAAAAAATAAAAAACTTTGATATTTACTTTTTAACTATATTTTAAAAATCAAAATAAAATAAAGTTGATAAAAAATTTGTTATAATTTTTGAAATGAAACTTATATACATATGTTTTTTTTTTAGAACACTTAATATGCATATGTTGAAAGCTTAGAACTCTACTTTAATTTTCTTAAAATGGCGTCGACTTTAGCTTGTAATCATTAAAACTAATATCTAACTTTATAAATTTTAGAAATATGGTAACATTATCTTTGTTATTATTGAACCAATTCAATCAATATTAACTTCAAAGTTTAACCAATCTTAAGTTTTGTTTTTAAATAGACTACAATTAAATTAAATGTTTAAAATCCCAAATATTAAAAAATTTAATTAACTGTTGATAGAAAATTAGTATCTACGTTTTATTTATAACAACTTTTAGTTTCCCAGAGATCGCGTGGTGACGGAAAACTTGTTTTTGAAACCCTAACAGCATGGAAAACGTGGGATCGCTATTACAAAATGTTTTCTCAAAAAGAAAACAAAAAACAAAAAAGTTTAATGAATAATTAAATAAATAACACGTCATCAACAGTTGTCCTCTCCCATTCCGGTCCCCCTCCGGCAACTTTTTAAGTTGTATTAAAATTTATTGAAAAATTCATGAAAGCCACTCGGTTACATTTTTAGTCCTTTTCTTAGGTAAGAGTTAATTTATGTGACTGATATAATAATAATAATAATACATTTAGTGTTATATTAGGCCAGAGTTATAATTTACTTCAAAATAATAGAACCAAAATATAAGTGTACGTTTTTAACCGAGATAAAATTGTTGCCTATACGGGTAAAAGATCCTTTTTTTTAGAACACAGACATGCATAAACATTATTCTTTGAGATACGAGTAATGGTCCCGCATTAAAAAAAATGAGAATTCTACAACATATTTATAAAAAATATGAGTTATTCTTCTTATTACCAATTATTTTTTAGGTGAAATCTTATATTTTTTAATATAGTATCAAAGTTTCATTTATGTGTGGATTATTGGTCTGTCAAATTCTGATCTAACCTAAAATACTTTGAATTATAAAGTGAGTGTGAACCCATCCAAGCGGACATAGACTTAAATGGGTATTTAATCTCAAAGTTCAAATCTAACCTTAGAAAAAAAGTAAGTCATGTCGGAGATATGAGGGAAATTGAATTATAAAAGCTTGGTCACTTCTGTAGGCGTATTACCTTTTTTGTATGAAATCTAACATACGAGGGAAATTGAATAGACTTAAAAAATCTCAAGGTTTTAATTAATACAGCCCTCTAAAGTTCAGACGTATGAATTGGTAGATTTATTTTAATTATTTTATTACTAAAAAAATATTCTTAAATAATATATTTATTCATTACAAATTCCAACATTATTCATAGATAATTTTTTTACTTTAAAAGATAAATATAAATATGATTGAACTATTGTCTCGTAAAAAGTTTTACAATAATTGTGAGTGGAAGATTTGAAGTTGTGAATTCTTTATTATTAAGTATAAATTGATGACGCTGAATTATTTGGCACAAAAATAGTTAAAAATTGGTATAGATAATCATAAATATTAAAAATTAATAAAATAATTAGATTAAGTTGGTAGGGATGCTCACAAATATTTAAAAATATAATAAATTAAAATTGCTCTCGATAAGATTTTTAATGATTTGAGGAACTGTTTGCCTTGAAGAGTATTAAATTATAAACAATAACGATTTTTTTATTTAAAAAAAAAAAAAAAAAAACAATAACGCAGTAGATTGAACCTCGATCACTAACTAGGTTAGAAAGAAATATATATGAGCTATAATAAAAACGTATAAAAATGTATAACAGAATAATTATAAATTGTCTTAAAAAACAATATAATTATGAGTTTAAAAATATACATAGTGCATACAAATAAAAACGTAACTCAACTAATATACAAAATATATTATTAATTCTTATAAATAATTTAAAACACAAACTTTGCACAATATATATGATGTATTTTAACATATTATTTTAAGGGGTATACTATATATATATATATATTTAAAATTCTTTTTCTTTTATGATCATAAAGTCAGATTTCACTCTCCTAATATTCGAGGTATTATTGGCCCGTCCCTATACTCCAATATCGAGATACATAATAGGAATAGAGACATAATTGAGAGGTGTTTTATAAAATAATATTACATACATGTTTCAAAAAAAAAAACTTTTGTATTTCAATAATCTAATTAAGCTCAACATGATTCGTTTTAATTTGAAGAAAATGAGTTATAGGTTCGAATATGCCTTCTAAAATTGTTGCATTAAAAAATTGAATAAATGAGTAAAAATGATGAACTTTAGGTAAATTTTTAAAATTATTTTAAGAATATATAAACAATCATATTGCCAACTAATCAAAACTGAGAAATTATGTTGATGATCGTAATATTGAAAGTATCAATGAATAGCCAAAGCAAAGCACTATTGAATTTCTTTAAAGCGAAAAAAAGTAACAATGATTTAGGAGTTGAAATAAGTTGTCCACAAATAATCCTCAACACCCCCACCTAATTCTAATACATTAATGATTAAATAACTATAAGATACCCAATTCAAAATAAATGCATAGATTTTTTTTTAATTAAGGAAAAATCTAAGTCTATTTTTTTTTTAATTCAACATTATTAAATATTTAACTGAACGAGTCGGTGGTGTGATTGATTATCTGACCTGATATTAGTTCATGATCCCTACCTGTACTCAAAAGAAAAAAAAAACATGATCAAATATTTAGGTTTTGGGGAGTCTGGTAACTTATCTTTTATTTTTATTTTTAATCATAAGCACATACTTTATGATGGTTGAATTATGATATAATTTATTCTTCATTGTTATGAATTTCGAATTGTACTCTCTCAAATGTCGGTAAATTTGATTCCCCAGTTATTAAAATAAAAATAAAAAAGATTTGAATTTAATCATAGATCTTTGTTTTAATTAAAATACAAATTCATATGTACTTTAAAGAGAAGAGCTTCATTTACATCGTTATTGATCGTTCTTAATTAATTTTAGTTTATCAATTTTCTTGTAGAAAGTTACCCATTAAAGTATTCGTATGTATTGTTGTCGTGACCAAGCTCGTTTGTTTTCATATATATTACTCTTGATTTAAAGGAATCTTAAGCGTGTAAACTTATAGTCCTTTCATTAACTTTATATTAATAAATATTCATACAAATTTTGAACTTCGTGATCACAATATTAAATAGAAGAAGAAAAAAAGTATTATAATGTTAGTATTTATTTATTTGAAATCTTGGTATTTATTTTTTTTAAAAAAAGAAAGATTATTATATTGGGTAAAAAACCACTTACTTAAAACAGTATATATGGTGTTTCGAAAAGAAAAAAAACCAGTCAATATGGCCGATTCTAATTGTGAATACTTTGGTTTGGTTACAATTTCGGTTTTTTAGGCCCCGTTTGATAACCATTTGATTTTTTGTTTTTGATTTTTGAAATTTAAGCATATTCTCACTCAAATTTCCTACGATATCTTCCATCCTTCCTACCATATATCCATCTTTCATTTAGAAAGTAGGAGAATACTAATCAACTTTTAAAAACAAAAACAAGTTTTTGGAATTTACTTTTTTTTTGTTTTTAAAAGTTGGTTAGTGTTCTCCTACTTTCTTAAGGAAAGATGGATATATAATAGGAAGGGTGGAACACATGGTACGGAACTTGAGTGAAAATAGACTTAAATTTCAAAAACCAAAAATAAAAAATCAAATGGTTATGGGCTTTATTTTTTATATTTTATTTTTTACAAATGGGAGGAAGGGATCACAAACCCTACCTAAAGGGAACAAAAATCAAAGACGATGATATTGAATTAAATTACTACCAAACAATAAAACCAGAATCCATGTTCAACCCTTTTGATTTCGATTTCAATTTCAATTTGTAAGTCAAATTTGTAAAGGAAATACTTTTGGAGATGAATTAGTTGGATCAATCAATTTATATATGATTCAAAGTTTGTTTTCAAATTCCAAAAATTAGATATTCTGGTCCTATATTGAATGGATTAGTGGTGCAATGATTTCATTGTTTGATTGTAAACCAAGTTTAACATCAGTTCACAAGACTAGAATCAGTATTTGCAATCTCCTCCCTTAAAAAAAATATTCTTGCCCTATTTATTAATTATGTTTATGTCACCACGAGTCATAGTTCAAGGCTTAGTCGAATTTGTGACCATAATATTAAATTAGATTATTATTACCAAATTAATAAAATCATTGTGTCACTGACTTTGATAAATAGATTCAATTAAAACCGTGTGGTCGAGCGGGTGTGAGGATATTATAGGGGCCGGGTCATAAACATAGGGGAAGTTGTGGAATTAGTATAAACTAAAAATTGGCAGTTTCGTAACACTTGTAGAATAAGTTCTGATGAGCTATGGACATTCTCCACCCTCTCCATCATTATTTAGTGTTGATTCTCCGTTTCCTCTCTGTCAAATTAGTTGTTTTCTTTATATGCCACTTCTTATTCTTAAATATAATGTTTTAATTTTAGAATTATATGCATATACAAATTAACAAGAAAAACTCAATTTTTTGTATATAACATAATATCTATGAAGTTATAAATTTAAATTTACTTCTCTTAGTTGTAATTGAATTAATATATATATATATATATATATATAAATTTTATTTTAAAATGTTGTTGAATTTAAATATATATGTGTGTGGTAGAGGATGGGGACAACGAACATAACCTCAATCCCCATACTCATTTATGCCACAAGGAAAAAATCTACAATTATCCTATTCATGCTTTATTGAATGAGAAAAAAAAGTATGATGTCGAAAAAAAAATAAAAGTGGGTATGGCACAGGTTGGTGGCATATTGAATTTCCTATTTGGTGGTAATTGAGTTCAATGCTATAATCACAAATCACAGTTTCAACTCTCATTTATTTGAGTTTAATAATTATATAAAGTTTGTAGTCCCCTAAAATCAATATATGTATATCCATACCATTTTAATATTTTGTGTCTTTTAAGCTATTTTTTTTTTTTTTTGTCAATATCAAATAGCTAATTAAAATTCATTTTTCATGTATAATAATAATAATAATAATAATAATAATAATAATAATAATAATAATAATAATAATAATAATAATAATAATGAAATCTACCGTAGTTAAATTTATGAAATAATTACAAATACAATCACTTAAAAAATAATAGTAAATGTAGTTATTGTTATCATGAGAGTATTATCACATATTTTTTTATAATATTGATATTAATGAATATCCATTATACAATATTAAAATACATTAATGAGTACGAATGTAAATAATTTATAATTTTCTTACCTTTATAATTATTTTGTTAAAAATAGTTTATCAACTATAATTTTTCTTTTTTTAAAAAAATTGAATATTACCAATAATTTGTACATAGCAGAAAATTAGGATAAAATTAGTAAAGTGACAAAAAAAAGCATATGCATGATAACTTCAATCGGTATAATAAATAGTTCTTAATTAGTGTATATATAATTTTCAATCAATATAATAGATAGTGCTATAAAAAAATGGTAAATGAAAGAATCGTATTGGGAAAAAAAACGTCTAAAATTATGTTATAAATAAAATATTTCTAGAAAAAATACTATGTTTAAAACGGACCATTCTCAAATTTAAAATTATTTATTTATCGGTGGAGGACATTGAATTAAAATAAATTAACATCGATCAAAATAATCAACTGCACCACTAAATATATAATTGGCATAACTATAAAAGTTGTATTTATTGCACTATTGCATTTTTTTTTATTTTTTTTTAAATATTGTTGTATCGGTGGCTTTATGTTCTTATTCATTTAAAGTTAAAAAACATATATATATATATAAAAAATAGGGCTCCTTATTTGGTGAAGCAACCACGCGATTTATTTATTTATTTATTATTGTTTTTTTAAAAGATTCAAACGCGATTTATTGCAATTGCAAGATGCAGGCCGCCGAGTTTTTAGTTTTGTTTTTAACGTTAAAGAGTGACGGTTGTTTGTTCTCCGAATGGAATAGAACAGAAGTTTAGATAATTCATAGGGCTACAAATGAACTTTAAACGCCAATTTTAATCTTCATACAAAGATAAAAATAAACTTGAATTTGAAACTGATATATACGTGGTCGAGAATTTATCATTCATCAACTAAATTCAAATATTTGGATAGCTAAGAGCTCGTTTGATAATCATTTCATTTTTTGTTTTTTGTTTCTAATTTTTTATTTTTGATTTTTAGTTTTTTGTTTTGAAAAATAAAAACAGTATATGTTTGATAACTCATTTCAGTTTTCTGTTTTTAAAAACTA
>JBBMEF010068079.1:0-10894 GCA_037832685.1 Sicyos baderoa | reverse complement strand
GCAACAAGCTGGGCATGATAGATATCTTTGCTCCAGCTTGAGGGGGAGTGTTGAAGTTATATGTAAATATAGTAATTGTATAGGTTTATTCCTTATTATGTTTAGGCCCGGCCCGTTAGGGTTGTCTTGTAATCTATAAGTAGGCATTGCCTCTTCATGAATAATACATCGACTATTCTAGTCTATCCGGATTACAATAGGAATAGTTCCCGATAAGCTGTTGTTGTTAAGACGCCTATTTCACATATGAAGAAGAAAACCATGTTAGAGATCCACTTAAAAGTGAGTTGAAAAAACCGTAAAAAATATAACAAAAGAATGAGTAAAATAAACAAAAAAACAAATAATCACGAAAGGTCCTCTCCTATCCTCTATTACAATCAAAATAGGAATAGTTGCAAAATATCATTTAGTTTATTGTTACCTTATTACAATATTTAAGTCATAAGCGCCCTTCCTCAAACTAATAGTTTAGTGGACAAGCCTTATTTTGAAAAAATGGAAAAAATTATGTTCGGGATCGAGTAGCAAGATATCCTTTACATTATCGTGTCCTTATTAGGATTTTTAAGAAAACCCAAACAATTAGCAAGAACATCCATCGTCTCCCTAACATACACAACAGAACCCAAAAGAAACAAAAGAGAGCTCCAATAAAAAAACAGAACATCAACCATAGGACGATATCTATTATGCCATAGAAGATAAATGATATAAATAAGGAAACATGAAGCTCGTATGGTGGTCCCTTATCCACCTATCTTCCAATAAATGAGTTTCATTCTCATTGCCCACCAGACAATGGCAGGGAGCTCTAAACGTACACGAACCTTTGACCCACCCAAAAGCCCCTAAAAGATGAGGACCGAATTTTCATTTAAATTGAAGAAAATAGAGAGATAGATGCATGACCAATACATGCTTCTCATTCCTTCTCAATGGAAAACTGAGTAGAAAAGTAAAAGCTACAAGAGGTTTAGGGAAAAGGAAATACTTTCTCACCTATACTTTTCCTCTTAAGTTTTCTTTTTTTTTTTAATCATGAATAGTTGGAACTTGGAAAAATACACATCAATTTTTAAAAGCTGACATAAATTACTACCAAAATGTCACAAAGTTAACTGCTCTCATGAGTTTTTTTTTTTTTCCTTTTTCAAATGTTTTTGATAGGAAACATTTACTATCAATGTAACTTTAAGATTAGTTCATCCCAAAACAAATTAAAAACTTAAACAGAACAAAAGTCACTCTAAAAAAAGTAAATCAAACAAAGCAAAAGCATGGAAAAAAGGAAAAAGGAAATATAAAGCAGATGCTAAACAAGTTTCTAAAGGGGGAAAAAGATTAAGGATGCATAACTATACAGGAAACAAAGTTTTTCAAGCTGGCCAAGTGTGACGGGTATGTGACCAGTTAAATTGTTCGAGTAAAGATCCAAGCTCTCCAAGTTTGTCAACTCCCCAAGCTCCTCTGGAATTCCTCCACTAATGTTGTTACTATAAAGCTCCCTGTCAGATCATACCAGTTCATATTATTTGCAACTAAGTTAATTATCATAAATAAATTGCACTTTTACTTTGTAAGAATATTCAGTCAATTGGATCTTTGAGATAATTTTATCAATCCCTTCTAGTTTACAACGTTTGATAAAGGCAAAAAGACTAAGATGTGTAACATTTATAAAAAATGTAATTCATGAAATTTGGCAAGAAACTAAATGAAAATAAACCTCGATTGGTCAAAAATAAAACCAGTAAACTTGAACTATACCACAACGCAACTGGGAAGATAGAGATAGATAGATATATAGAGTGAGTGAGAGAGAGAGAGAGAGATAATCAAGATGATAATAAAAACAATATTAAAGAAATATTAAAACAAAAAAACAGTGTAGGCACAAATTGATGAACACTCACAAATATTTCAAACTCAGAAGCTGACCAAGTTGTGGAACTAAAGTGCCTGATAGATTTGCATTGCCAAGGTCACTGGAAAAATAAAAAGGAAAAGATTGAGGGGCCAGCAATTATAATAATAACAACAAAAATCAACATTTGTTAGAAGCTCCTAGTAGGAAATGAAGCTTACACTCGAGTGACTTTCTCATTGTCACAGGTGACATGAAACCAAGTGCAGGGATTAACAAGTGTAGAATCCCAACTCTGCAGTACGCCATTGGGATCTTCTAAATTTGACTTCAAGGTATTCAATGCCTCAACTGCCCCCATGGAAGTTCATAATAATTAGTCCAATAAACAAGCATGTACATAGCGGAGGATGTATCCAAATTTTTAATTCGACATGAAACATAAACAAATTCAAGTTCGATTAAATTTCTGTATAGATAAACCTTAGTCGATAAATTTGCAAATTCTAGCCTCTCTTTTTCCTCTCTCTAAACTCTCTCTCTAGAAAAAGAACCTCTCTTCACCAAAAATTGACTCCGTCCCTCACCTTCTTGTCGGGTCTCTATCTCCAGCAACGACAACTACTTCTCATTCTCTTCTTTCATCTCTTTCTAGATTTCCACAATGAAATACCTCCAGATGCTCACCAATGAACCTCCATTCATCGTCTTTCAGTGCTTTCTCCATCAATCGACCCCAATGTTTGCGCCTGACTCCTTCTAGCTTTATTACTTCATCGGCACCAAGCCATCTTCACTCGAGTGTTTTTCTTTTCATTCGTGCACGACATCGCATCTGTAACCACTAGTGACTTCTCGTCGGTGTACGAACGATAACCATCTTACCTGGGATAAGTGCGACAAGAATGTTTCTCCAAACAACACCGGGATAAATCATCATCTCATCGTACCTTGCCCAATGCCAATCTCCCCCGATCTTGGGTTTTTTCCTCCTCAATTCTTATCGGATGGAAAAGATTCTCTCCATACGAGCATTATTTTCGGAGCAAAATATATCGGTATTTCTTAGGTACGTCGACATCGACTTACAAGCTCATCAACTCTCATCCACACGTTCCTAGGTTTTTCATACTATTAGGCATGTATTTACCGATTCACCAATGTATTTTGCTCTTTGATTGGCCTTTATTGACTGATGTTTCGATAGGTAACACTTTCACTTTATCAATGAAAATATTTCCGTTTCCTACCCAAACAAAATTGCAAAATCTCCAGCAAACCATATAAACCATGCTTCTAATTCCAAACTGTGCAATGCTATCCCAAAATGCAATCGCATAGGTGGCCAATACTACAGCTATGTACAGACGAGGCTAGTAAGAAAAAACAGCAAGAAGAAATAATGGAACCAAAAGGGAAAAAAATAGAGCTGTTTCATTTGAACTATACCCATACCGCTAAGACTCCGTTTGATAACCATTTATTTTTCTGTTTTTTGTTTCTGAAATTTAAGTCTATTCTCACTCAAATTTCCTACAATGTGTTCCACCCTTCCTACCATATATCCATCTTAATACTAACCAACTTTTAAAAACAAAAACAAACTTTTAGCTACTTCTTTTGTTTTCAAATTTTGGTTTAGTTTCGACAAATATAGGTGAGAGGTAGACATTCAAGTAAGAAAAAACATACGGCAAGATAGTTGTCGTAAACTTAAATTTCAAAAACCAAATCGTTAACAAACATACTAAACCCACACTCGTATATCCATTTCCTCAACAGCACCAAATCATAAAACAGAAACAAAACCCAAGGAAGAAACCATTGGCTCAAAACGAAAAAAATACCTTCAGGATTAGCATAGAGCAGCGAAACAAACCCACGCACCAGAACGATCCACAGAGAAGACAAAGAACCCAACATCGCCGACATAACGCCAACGCTAAATTCCACACTTGAAACAATCCGACATAGCAAGAAATCAAAGCGGAACAGAAATATCCGATTAAAGCTCCAGCCTCAATGGGTAATTGATTCTATGGGCAAAAAAACGCGAGGGGGCTTCGTTGACCGGAACCGAAGCCGAGAAGACTGGAAGTGAAGAATCGAAGAAAATGCTATGGGCGAAGAAGAGATGAAAAGAGATGAAGGAATTGCAGAGAGAATTTTGGGGAAAGGTTGAATTGAAATGGAAGATGAAGAAGACGAAGAGAAGTCGTTGCTTAGAGGTGGCTTAAGGGCTTAATTAACTTTCTAGTTTTTTGACATCGTTTTCAGTTTTCAGTTTTCGTTTTTTGTTTTGAGTTTTGTTTTTCTACTCCCCCGTTTTGAACGGTCAAACCACCTTCCCACCGGCTACCGGCTGACACCCCTGTAATTTTCCCTTTCTTTTCTAGAAAAAAAAAAGGTTAAAGTATCGTTTTGGTCCCTAGACTATGAGGATTGTTCCATTTTAGTCCCTAGACTTTCAAAAGTCCAATATTGGTCCCTAGACTTTGAGAGTTGTTCCATTTTAGTTCATAGAGTTTCAAATATCCAAGTTTAGTCCTCCAACTTTGAATTAAGTTTAAAAATAGTCTCTCATCCAACTTTAAATTTAATCATGGTTAAATTTTAATTTAAATAACAATTTTTTTCTCTCTCTTGATTCTCTCTCCATTTTTATAACTCACCTCCACCGTTGAACTCGATTCCATTTTTTAGAAAAAAAGGAAAAAAAAATTCTTCTCTCTTTTGAAAAAACTCGAGCTCTGTTCAATTAACAAAACATAAAGAACCCAGCACCCAAGTTTGTGTGTTTAAATTAATGGTTGTTTCAAATAGAGAGTAGAAGACGTGGAACATTTACCAATGAATCCATGGATCCATGTCTGTCGATTCTCAATTTCCACAAAACCCCATAATCTTACCCATCTCTCTATCTAGTTTTATCTATGAGTGTACGTACAGATTTATTTCATGGGTTTCATACATACAAAAGAGGGAAGAAAGTTTTTTTCTTTTTTTTTCCTGAAAAAATGGAAGAGAGTTTAACACAGAAGGTGAGTTGTAAAAATGGAGGAGAGAGAAACAAGGGAGAGAGAGAAAAAAAATGTTATTTTAATTAAAATTTAACCATGATTAAATTTAAAGTTGGATGATGAACTATTTTTAAACTTAATTCAAAGTTGGACGACTAAAATTGTACATTTGAAACTCTATGGACTAAAATGGAACAACTCTCATAGTCTAGGGACCAAAATGATAGTTTAACAAAAAAAAAATAACTTTTTACTCTAAATGTTATTAGATTGTTAATAGGGGAATTTGCATGTATATTACAATAAGGCAAAAAATTACATAAATGGTGATTTTGGGCTCCATCAATAGTGTTGATAGACTCCATCAATAGTGTCTGATAGACTCTATCAATAGTGTACTTTATCAATAGTATTTGATAGACTCCATCAATAATATTCGATAGACTTCATCAATAGTGTCTGATAGACTCCATCAATAAAAAGTTGCTATATTTGCAATATTTTTAAAAAGTTGCTATAATTCTAATGTGTGGTAGAGAATTTGCTATAGAGTACAAATTCCCTTGTTAATACTGTATAATAATTATTTGGTTTTTTTTAAAATTAAATTTATTGTTATGGGTTTCATTTTTTTTTTAATATATCAATCTTTTCTTAAGAAGATAGGTAAATGTCGACCAAATTTCAAAAATAAAAAATAAACTTTTGAAAATTACTTTTTTTTGTTTCTAAATTTTAGTTTAGTTTCTAAAATTATTGATAAGATGTAGACATCTAATAAAAAAAAATATATTAAAGAGTAGTTGTTGTAAATTTAAATTTCAAGAACCAAAAGTTAAAAACAAAATAGTTAACAAACGAGGCCTCAATTTTCAATTTTAATATTTTATTTTTTAAAAATATTTCACATAAATACTAAAAATAATTATTTCATTAATATATTAAAATTTAAAATTAATTTAATTATCATTTTTAAAAATATTAATTTACCTAACTAATGATTTTTGTCATTTCAGTAACTAAAAATGAAAATTATTAAAGATATATCAAAATGTCACTAGAATAAAAGTGGGTTTAGTTAAATTGATAATAGTATGTATTTTTAACTAAAAGTTTGGAGATAACCATCCAAACTAAAAAAAGTGTAACGATATTTATGTTTTTATTAAGTTCTTTTAACCTGAGACGACACACGAAATACTTGGAACTTTTAATGATTTATATCATACATTTTTTTAAAGGATATCTTAAATTTATGAATTTGAAGCAATAAAAGAAAAACCTTTATCTTTATCTCGTTTTCATGAGCAAATAGCTGAATGTTTCACCAAGTCGTTATCTTTACCTCGGTTTCAATATTTACGTCACAAACTTGGTCTCACTTACGTTTCGCCGCGTGTGATGGGGATGTTAGGACACATACTGGATCCTAGTGAGCACCCTTGCCCAATAAGGTATTCTCAGATGGCGGCTCTAGGTGGTGTGCGGCTCTAGGACAGATGTGGCACTGCAGCACGTTTTGTCCTTCATTTAAGTCCTGCGCACCTGCTGTAATAGCACTCTCTCTTCGACAATAGATGGCCAAAAGTCGGTTGTTCGACTTGGCCTTAAATAGGCTGGTAAGGAGTTAAGGCAGGTAAGGATGCAAAGCTGTGTATCTATAAGAAGTGAAAAACTTGTTCACCGATTACTAAGGTCCCGTTTGATAACCATTTCGTTTTTTGGTTTTGGTTTATGAAATTTAAACCTATTTTCACTCAAATTTCCTACAACATGTGTCACCCTTCCTACCATACATCCCTCTTTTCTTAAGAAAGTAATAGAACTCTAACCAACTTTTAAAAACAAAAAAAAGTAGCTTCCAAAAGTTTGTTTTTTGTTTTTATAAGTTGGTTAGTATTCTCCTACTTTCTTAAGGAAAGAGAGATGTATGATAGGAAGGGTGACACATGTTGTAGGAAATTTGAGTGAAAATAGGCTTAAATTTCATAAACCAAAAACAAAAAACCAAATGGTTATCAAACGGGGCCTAAGTTTTCAACTAAAAACATACCCAATCAAGAAGCATGACATCATCGTCATTTGCAAGCCGGGCAAGATCGAAGGCCCTCTGTCCAGTTATGAGTTCAAGAAGCATTACCCCATACCCAAAAACATCAGTCTTTTCAGACGACTTTCCAGTCGAAAGGTATTCGGGCGCTATATGCCCAATTGTTCCTCGCACTGCAGTTGTGACATGAGTAGCTTTGTGGTCCATGAGTTTAGCAAGCCCAAATCACCAACAAGGGCTTCAAAGTCCTCGTCAAGCAAAATGTTCGCAGTTTTCACATCACGATGAATAATCTTAGGATCACAATGATCGTGTAAATAAGCAAGCCCCCTCGCCGCTCCCAAAGCGATGTGTTTTCGATTCGTCCAATTAAGTGGAGGCTGTAATTCTTGACGTTCTGCAATAGTGTAAAACCAAAAACAAGAGTATCATGTGAAAAATCAGCACCTGCTATGATTGTGCAAAGCATGTTAGTTTTCATTCATTGACCTCGCAATCAATCTTTATGTTTAACTTGCAATACTTTTAAAGTTCACCCGTACAGTCATTTCATGTGATTGTAGATTTACGACAGAGAGAGATTGGTACCGTACACAATCATACGACTGCAACCCCATGCAGAGTTTTAAGATCCATAATATATACATACAGTATGATATGAAACAGTACCTTTTAAACACGATGCTACACTTCCATTAGCCATGAGTAGATAGACCAGCAATCTCTCCGTTGGTGTCATACAAAAGCCACACAGGCGAAGCAGATTACGATGCACGGCCATGTTGATCAACTCTACTTCTGTTTGAAATTGCAGCTCCCCGCCCTGGGAACGTTCTTCTTTAAGTCTTTTCACCACCACTCGAGATCCATCAGCCAGCCGTCCCTTATAGACCTTGCCGAAAACACCTCTACCTAGAACCTGTTTGTTGCTAAAATGATCGGTTGCAACTTGTAGTTCACGTAGAGAGAACCTCTTGAGCTGACCAAGATGAACTTCTGGATCCTCTTCGGCTATATAGAAGAGGTGAAATGGAATATAATCCTCTTAAATGACGTAGCAATATAACATTCTCGTAACTTTGTTGCTAAGTCTACTGACCAGGTACATCAAAGAAGTGATCTTGGGGTTTCTTCCGACGCCACAGAGCAACCGCAACAACAGTAGGAACAGCAAACAGTAAAATGGCGGCAGCAGCAGCAGCAACTCCACCAGCAATAGCTCCAGTGGCATTATTACCTAAAGCCATGCAATAAAGAGAAGACAAATTTATAGCAAGACACAGTTTAATCAACAGTGACAAATGACCATGTATATCCTTTCTCACTTTTTTTAAGAAACAATCTTTTTGTTGATAATTTAGAGTTCCAGCAAATATAAGAAAGGAAACTTCAATTAGTAGATTAAAGCCAAAACCCCAAATCATAATAAACTTTACACCGAAAAAGGGGGGAATAAAGAAAATAAAGAATACACAGCAACAGCTTTATATTTATATTTAGCTACATCCACTCTCTCAGACCACTCACAATGTTTTGTCTTCAAATATCTTATGGTTTCTTTTCAACCATATTTCCAAAATAACTTCTTTGCAATCCTAAACTTGGCTTCAAAAGCCAAAGTTGATCAATCTAGTATTAGCCAATATCTAATTGAACAGTCTAGTGCTGTGAATGGCAGCTAGAAGTATACTGGAAATAATGATGCTTTACAAAAATGAACAAGGCATAAATCAGGCATATTACAGAAGAAAGACAACATTATATATTAAGTTAATGTAATGTAAAATAGCAAACTAGAATATGAAAAATAATATATTTTCCAAACAACTTCTGATAGGAATTAGGATCCCTATTAAGGTCATATTAGTAAATAGTCAAGCCCTAGAATACAAACCAAGTATTTTGAGGTTATATGGACTCTCTCTCTCACTTAATACAAACATATGCCCTTAATAGTAACCTTCTGATGTGTTAGGATCTCATGAAGTCCCCACATTGAAAAGTGGGAGAGAGTCCAACATCAATATAAAAGAGATATGGGTTACTCCCCTCATTGCCAATTGGTTTTGAGGTGGAACCCCTCATTGCCAATTGGTTTTGAGGTGGAACCCCATATTCTCACATGATGGAACAAACTCTTAAGATCGAACACAATTGTATTGAAAATAGAATAATCTCCCGATTGGGCATGTATTTTGCTCTTTGATTGGCAACACTTTTAGTCTATGAATGAAAATATGTATGTTTGTAATTCCAAATCGTAATCGTAAACAATTCCACATTGGTATTTTCATTTCCTCAACAGCATCAAATCATAAAACAGAAACAAAACAAGAAGCAAAAATAAATACCTTCATGGTTAGCGTAGAGCACCAAAACGATCCACAGAGAAGAAAAAGAACCCAAAATCGGCGACATAACGCCACCACTAAATTCCACACTCGAATCAGAGCTCCAGCTTCGTTGAGCAAAACAGAAACCAAGGAGATTTGAAGTGAAGAAAATGCTATGGGCGAAGAAGAGATGAAACTGGAAACGCGCAGAGATTGGAAGGTTCCATTGAAAGAGATGAAGAAATACTTTGAATTTTAATAATATTCATGTTTCTCTTGCCTTCTTTTAAATACTTTGAATTTTTAAACTTGATTATTATTGTTATTATTATATTGGCTGCATTTTGTATAAGTTAGGTTCTAATTATCTCATTTTTTTTATTTTTAAAAAATGACCAATTTTAATTTATTTTAAAAGTATTTTAAAACTAAAATAATAATAATAATAATAATAGGACTTTTTTTATACAACAATATTAGAGGAGGGAGATTCGAATCTGTAATCTCATGGTTATTAAGTCATAAAAAAATAAGTAGAAGTTACTACTTTTGGCTAATAATAATACGACGTATAAATTAGTTTTTATTTTTTCTAGAAACATGCTAAAACAAAGTGATAAAAACGCCACAATAATGCTTTAAATTGCAAATTTGAGATTTATTAAATAATAATATTCTAAAACAGTTTTATTTTATTAAATATTAAAAATAAATATATTTTATTCTAAAAAAATATATATCATATTTATAGATTTTGAAAAACATCAATGTATAATTTTTATTTTTTAAAACAAAAAAAATTATCAATACAATAAACCAAACACCGTAATCAAAATTCCAAGGAATTTGATCACGTACTAAAATCCAAGGAATTCAAATTCCGGAGAATCTGGATTCCAACCCACAAACCAAACAAAACCTAAGAGTAATTGCTTTCTACTCTGTATTAGGATGAATCTAATCCATAACTTGCTTAATCTTGCCATTCATGGTTATAATGCTTATGTATATAATTTATTTTTAGAATAAAAAAAGCAGACCTTCGCTCCACTATATTCGAGATAACCATACACGTCCCTAAGCGAGGCACCGAGAAACATCGAATGAATGGAGACAAGGTGAGTTAAAAAAAATTGTTGCAAAACATTTTTGATTTTCAAACTCTCAAGAAACAGAAGTATTTCTATGTGGGAACTTTGATAATTTAGTGTCGAAGTAATCACACAAATTCTTAAGAAAAGAAGAACAAAGAACCGAAAAGCCAATTGCCAATAAGAGTTGAGCCACCGATAAGAGTTTAGCACAACTAGTATGATGTCTGATTTAATAACCAAAATGTTACACGTTCAAATCCACTACCATAAATATTGTTGAATTTAGAAAAAAAAAACCTCAAAAGCCAATGTCTTCAAGATTACAATATGTACTCAGGGTTTTCCAGAAATCAAGATACAAAATTACAAACATGCTAATCTATGACAAAACCTAATCAAAGTGATGTAATATAAATTTATAAGTAGATAAGGAACTTTGATTAATCAAACCTGAAACCAATAAGTTTGTGCAACATTACTTTATCAGATCAAATTTAAAAAATTAGCTGAATTCTAAAAAATTAAAGAGT
>JBBMEF010068068.1:0-10895 GCA_037832685.1 Sicyos baderoa | reverse complement strand
CTATCAAACACTATTGATGGAGTCTATCAGACATTATTGATGGAGTCTATCAGATATTATTGATGGAGTACATTATTTTTAAAAAGTTGCTATAATTCTAATGCAGACTAGGAAAATTGCTATACAGCGCAAATTCCCAAAAAAAACCCACATATTTAATATATAATTTTCAAAAGAAATAAAGTTAGGAATATATATTCAATTTTGACTGGCGAGCAAAAAAGTCGTGCTGTCGACTTCACTTAAGCCGACCAAATTCTAGTTGGACTGAACAAAATGACATTAATATGAACCTTGTAAGAGAAAACATAAACGAATAATTAAACAGAATCATTAAAGAATATGCCTTTTATTTAATTCATACATATTTATAATTCTACTTTGAAACTTCTCTTGGCACAAAGTTTTCATTTTTCTTCTTTTGATCAAATAAAATATACATAAAGTTTAAGGGTTTTGGGGTGTTATATAATTAATTGGATAGATGTGTGAATTTAAGGATTTGGTTTTTTTTTTTTTTAGATTATAACAATTAAGGTAGGGGATTTGAATGTTAAATAACCTGTAATGGTTGAACTTTTTATTTTTATTCAATAATGTTTAGCAAATTTTTGGGTTATTAGAATTCATTCAATATTCATGACTAACCATTATTCTATTATCTATTATCGAATAAGTCGATAGTTCAATTAGTTATCTTGTTTGGTGTTAATTCATTTTCATTTTACGGTTACAGGTTCGATCATTCGAATCGATATTTATACTAAAAAAAATCCTATTATCTATTAAATTTCGATCAATTCCCAACGTGCTCAAAATTAGCAGGCTTATAATATTTATTTCTCTCTTTTTTAGTTAAACTTTGACTTTATAATTACTTACTTATTACTCAAGTAAAATGTAGAAATTCTAAACTTTTAACCATGTAAATCTTCACCTTAGTCTCCAATTAACAATTACTTATCGACTTCATTATCCATTTAGAGTGAAAAATATATTTTTAGTTCCTTAAATTTTGAGGGTTGATTTTTTATTTTATTTTTATATTTCAAAATCAAATATGTATATCTTTAAAATTTCAATCATCTTCAATTTTAATCTTTTAAATAGCAAAATTGTTTGTTACAAAATATATTATTGTCTAATATGATAATTAAATTAATTTTAAATTTTAATATATCAATAAGTGATTATTTTAATTTCGACTTTAATTAATTAATTTATTAAAAAGAACCATAGTTTTCATTTTCCAATCATCTAGAAATTCATACTTAAAAATAGGAGTGAGTGTGATAGGGAGTTGGCATGATTTTTCAAACTATACATTAAAGAATATAAAGGGGCTGAATGAATCTAGATAGTTTGAAAAATCAACAAAAGGGAAATAAAATTCAATCTGCCTTTCTCTCACCTCCACAAAGACAATACCAAAAAAAGCACATTTTAAAAATGTTTTGTGATTTATTAATTTATTTTCCTTTTTTAAGCTAAGCCTTCGGTTTATAATTCTATGTTGAAAGCTACGTTTCAAAGTTATGATTCTAATTCCACGACTCCCGTAGTCTTCCACTACACCCACCAAAGAAACTTACAGATTCGTAAATTAAAAAGATTATGATAAAATTTTAATAACGTTATTTTATTCAACTTAGGAAATCTGATATTAAGTTGGTTAAATAGTAAATCTGATTCTTAATTTTCAAGATTATTGCATATGACTGACTACTCATGATTTTTTCCGTTTTTTATCAGATGGATTCATTTTTATTATTCTTATTATTATTGAATACATTCATGAACTTCAAAATAAGTATAATAAAGTAGAGATATATTAAACAATAAATTGAAAATTAGACAATCTATTAAATAAAAAATTGAAAGTTGAGACTCATAATCGATGCACACTTTGTTATCTTCTTTGGTGTTAATTTATTTAAATTTCATAATTACCCGTTTGAGAGTAGGGTTTGTTGATTCTCGTTGTCTCATTTTGTACTAAACAAAAAATAAATTGTTTTGTAACTATAGAGCATACACAGAGACACTTTGTCAAATAGAAGCTTATTAAAAGCCAATTTCAAAGTTTATGTCAAATTTATAATCTATATTAGTTATAATTTATATTCTACTCAATTAACTTTGTTCAATAAGTCTTTTTTTAGAAGTTTGTTCGGTAAGAAGTAAATAAATTACAATATTATGACGTCTGCTATATATATATATATTTTTTTTTTCTTTTTTTACTTTACTAAATCATCTAAAAAATATATACAAAATTCACAAGGAAAAAAAAATACAAACACTAAAAAAATAAAATAAATCTGTCCACATGTAAATTTTAAAACATCTGCATTTATAATCTTTGATAGTGTATTATATTAATATAATATTATATATTATTAATACTGTTTCTAAAATATATACATTATTATCAATTATATTTTTAATACTGTAAAAAAAAAGAAAATCAATTATACTTTTAATTATTTTATAAATTTGACTAATTTGATAACTTCTAAATAAAAAAAAAATCAAACCTTAAAATAAAAATACAGCATACTTGCATTCACAAATCTGACTGGAATATCATAATTACACAAATACAATCCAGCACTAGTTTAATGTAACTATATTGAACATTCAAATACTATACAATTTGGTAAATTTTCTTCTTTGAAGGAAAACAGAGATTTTCCAAAATTAAAAGTCCCAAATGAATGAAAAGTCAAGCACTTTTTTTTTCTGAGTTATCTAAGAAAAAAATTTAAAGAACCCAGATTTCTTGTAAATCTTTTTCTATTTCTTACTAAAATTGCCATAATTCATCCATGTTGGACATGTAACCGGTATAATCGCTGTCCATCCAATTGCTATCAGCCATGTGGCAGTTGGCAACTGGGTAACCGGAATCTCCAGTCACCGCCGCCGCCGTTGCCCAGTTCATCATCTCTCCGCCGCCATGGCCGTCGTGCCAATAATTATTGTAATTTGAATAACCAGAAATTTGGGTTAAATGTGAAGAAGAAGAAGAAGAATTACACGAACTTCCCATCAAATCTCCACCGTTCATTTCACTGATTTCAATTGGCATCGTCCCCGGCGGTTGCGCCGCCGTCACCGGAGCTTCAAAATCAAATGTGCCCTGCGTAACCATCTCTGCTGCAGAAGTAATCGGAAATTCCGGCGGCGGCGGTGGCGACGGAGACAGCGGCGATTGGTTAATCTTTTGAATTAATCTTGGCATCCAATAGCAGCGAATAATCTGCTGAAATGCGTCACTATTAGTATCGATATTAAGATTTCTTGCTTGTTTTTGCACTTTAGTCCTCCAATAATTTTTAATTTCGTTGTCGGTTCTTCCCGGCAAATGCTGCGCAATTTTCGACCACCTTAATTCCACCAAAAAATATAAAAATAAAAAAAATTATCAGAAAGCAAAATCCAATTGAGGAAAAATCAAAGCAAAATTCCCAAACAGAGTAAATTGGCATAATTTTTTTTTAAAATTACCTGTTACCCCATTTAGAATGGAGATCAAGAATCAAGAGCTGTTCTTGAGCTGACAAATTTCCCCTCTTTACATCTGGTTTTAGATAATTTAACCATCTTAATCTGCAACTCTTTCCGGTCCTCCTTAATCCTAACAATTAATACAAAATATATAGAAAATTAGTCATAATTTTAAAATTTGAAATAATAAAACTTCGAAAGATTATATTATACAAATAAAAAGTTAGAACAATAATGCAAATATTTTACCAGAACGTTTGGCTAGTAGATTCCAGCGGCCTTCTCCATGTTGAGAAATGGAGTTGATGAGGAGATTGTCTTCGTCGAGAGTCCAAGGGCCTCGTCGGAGCTCGATATCGTTATCGTTGTTGTCGTCTTCGAATTCACAACTACTAATGCTTTTTGGAGAAGAATTAGACATGATTGATTATCGTCAAGGGTGGAAACCAAAGGCAGCCGGATATGGAATTGAATATGTTGACAGAGGAATTATATTTTTTGGATTGTTGAATTGATGTAACCAAACTTTTTACTGATTATAATGTATACTTGTTCATTATATATACTTCAAGGATGGAAGGCTGTTCACACTTGACTTGGCTTTTGCTTCTTACCAACCCATCCAAATCAAGAGATCAATTGAAATAGATCAATCAATATTAGAACTTTCTCATGTAGTTTTTGTTCCTTTTCCCTTCCGAATAGCCATTGGTGCATCCTAAAAGATTTTTAAAATAATAGTAATAGTTATGAGGAATTTTAAAGAGGGCATTGTGATTCCTAAATAATTAATTTTTTACGAATGTTTTTTTGGTATCGAAATATCGTAAGGTTAGGCGATATATTCCGTGACATTAGTTGAGATACGCGAAAGCTCACCCGAATAATCACGGATATATATTAAAAAAATAATTAACGCTAATGCGTTCACTTTCTTTTTTTTCTCTAAAGTTGGAAGTTGGTTTCCATTTCTATTATTGTACTAAAATTTATGTACGCACGCAAGGTTACATTTGTGTTATATACTCAAATAGAAAACACAATTATATTATAAGTTTACAATTTTCTTTTTTACACGAAAAGAATAAATAATGATTATATATTCAATCTCAAGAGACGATATACACTTTTATTTATTTTAGAATAATATCCTCCTAATACCAAAAGGGTTATGGTGACACTCTACCTAAATAAGGGTCCTCCCCTAATATCAAAAAAAGAAAAAAGAGTAATGATCTTTTAAGTAATGTATATCAATCATTGTATTTGACAAAATCGTTAGAAATTATTGCTGTGAGTTAATAAATATTGGGTATTTTAATTTTAGGAAAATGTTATAGTGCAGAGTACTCACACAATTCATGTTACATAGAATTAAATAATAATAATAATAATAATAATAATAATAATAATAATAAAACATTTTTCTAGTATAACAATATTTAATTAATTAGGGGAGATTTTGAACTTTTGTCCTCTTCCGTTAATTCAAATTTTTAGTAATTTCATGCCAATAATAGTTTTTCAACTTGTAAATGAAATTCGAAACAATAATTACAATCCAAAAAAACAAAAGTATACCTCCAACCATAAAATCATTGTTGGCGTAGGATTCATCAACGCGGACAATATTTTTAATGTGGAACAAAGGTCAAAATGAATATTTTAAATCATCTATAAGAAAAAATTGAACAAAAGAAAAAGGAAAGAAATAAATAATTAAAAAAAAAACTAGACTAAAAACCATGCATATTTGGGTTTAGGCCGAGGGCTAAAGGGGGCATGACCAACCATCCAAATAACTATAGAAAATATGAGAATTAATTTGTATTTATAATAAAGAAGAATAATTATGGGATAAATTATACTTGTATTTGAAATATAAAGAATAATTATAAAAAGAATAAAATAGTAGTAGAAATGAAAAATAAAATATATTTAAAAAAAAGAAAAAAAGTAAAAAATGATGCTCAATTATTCGAACTACATTTTTTTTTTTTTTTTTTTTTTGGAAAGAATGGAACACATTTTGATGGATGAGGAATTCCACCAAAGAACTCAAAAAAGAGTATGACATATTGGACTGATTCCCAAGAAAAAGACCAAAAAAGAAAGAAAGACATTACGTCACATCTCCTTCGAAAATGAAATATCACATTAATTTCCATTAAAGTTTCTACAAAATTTCTACACCATTTTCTTTCACTTCGTAACGTGCTTGACTGAACAAGATATATTATCGTTAATTAAACCCAAAAAACTTTATAAAACTTTGACTTTTAACTGTTCCATTTCATGTTTGCTTGTGGGGTGGCGGCATTTTAAGCTTGCTTGAAATCTCACAACACACAAACACCCATTTTTAATCTCTTTTTCCCTTTTATCATTTTGTGGGCTGCAAAGTCTCATAATGTAGATTTGTTATTGCAGCTAACTTTGACTTTCAACTTTATGCCTTTTTTTTTTTTTTTTATTTAATTTTCGTGACTATTCGGGCTAGCTTGCGTGCACAAGCGCACTTCGACTAATATTACGGGACATATCGCCTGACCCTACAACATTTGGATGCCAAAGAAACTCGTAGAAAATTAATTTCTAGGTAGGTGGTCACCATGAGATTTGAACTCATATCCTTATGCATTTCAAGGTCCCCTTTGATCAATTGAGTCATCCCATAATGGTTCAACTTTATGCCTTGTTGTAAACATTATTTAGTAAAATGGAAAAAAGTTGGCTCCAAATTTTCCTTCATCAACTTGTGTAGGGAGTTCAATTAACATATATACATGTTCATTGCTTCCTTACTTCAAATTCAAATTCTTTTCTTTCGATAAGAATAAGAATCAGCGATGTTCACATTGTTATGGTTGTCCATTTTGAATATAGTTTTGATGGATTTGTTTTTATTTCACCTCTAACTAATACGAAACAACCTCATTTGTATCTAGAAATTTATGTTGGAAAAATTAAGCGGTTAAGCAACTTATCACCTCTACAACGAGTCATAGAATATATAAAGATGAAAAGTTACTAAATTATTAAGGTTTAATGAAGTGAAATCGACTTAGATAAATGTGTGAATAAGCAGAGTTGCTTGAATAAAAGCGTTCCCGTATTTTTTAATGGATATTTTTGTATTTTACATGAAAATTCATTCAAAGATATGTTTAATGAGAGTGCACTTATTTAAACTCGAATTAAACTCTAGTCTCCATGAAGTTTATTCTGTATTTTCCACCTCTTAATAAAATCGTGCCACTTCTCCGTCCGTGGAGTAGCTAACTCATTGTTAGTGAACCACGTAAATTTACATATTCTTATGTTTTACGTTTTTTTTTTTTAATTTTTTGATTGATTATTGGTTGTTGATTTCATAGCCGAACTTATGGTCTTTTGGTCAATGGATTTATATTAATATCATTGAGCTACTGTTCTTGTTGGCAATTTTTTAATATGGCGAGATTTGTGATATTGACAAATGTATAAATTTGTGAGATTTGTGATATTGACAAATGCGTAGATGAGATTTGATGAAATTGATATATGATCGATATGTTACATATCGCTGTTAGATTCAAAAGTCTAAGTTGTCATAGTAGGATAAGTTTGATTTGCACATTTCTTTTCCTTCTTTAATTGGCTAAAGAAGGTTGTAAATTTTAGTTTTTTTTCCTCGTTATTGATTCTTTTAGCAGAATTAATTATATATGGACATAACACAAACACGTGATGTTATCAATCTGAAGATAACTCTTTTGGTAAAAATATTATATGTTTGTCTTAAAAGTCAGATGGTCAAATCCAATCAAATAATTGAATTAAAAAAAGGATGGATGGAGTTCATATTCCTTTTGAAGATCAGTAAAAAGCCAAGTTAGATTTGCTTATGATGGGAAATCATAAATTCTCTATTTATTTTCTCAATAAACTTTACCTTCACATGATAATTTTACAGTGAAAGGCGATGAAAGATGAAGCAGTGACACCTGAGAGAATATGAGGTTCCACCTCAAAATCAATTGGTAATAAGAGGAGTAACTCATATCTCTTTTATATTGATATTGGACTCTCCCACTTTCCAATGTAAGATATTTGTGAGATCCTAGCCTTAGCTTTTACCAAACTTGGAAAAAAAACAAGCAATCAAACTAGCAAATGGTAGACATGAAAGAAATGAAAGAAAAGACATATATTAGAACACAAACAAATTTCTACAAACCAATTCTCACAAAACTCCCCTCTTTTTCCAATATAATTGGAAACTCCAAATTGTAATTAAATTCTCTCATGAATTTTAGAGGACAACGAAAAAATTATAATTAAATTCTCTGATGAATTTTGAATATAAGATCTTCTATAAAACACTTTAATTAGAGACTCAATATTTTATAATTCAACAATTTATCTTTCTTGCTTTTGCTTTTTCTCTCCAATCAAAATTTGATTATTCTGACGAAGAGAAGAAACAAATGTTTCACTGTTAACTCACTTCACGTACACTAAAATGAAATATAAAATCCATAGGAAAATTGAGATGAAAGCTATAAATTAGTTAAAAGTTAATTATAGTGAATTGATTATCCTATATTGAAAAATGAAACGACCTTGTAATATTAATGAAATATATGAAATATTCTATTCATTATCAACTTCAAAATATTGCTAATGTATAACATAAATGGCATAAGGATGAGAAGAAGAATTGTTATTAGGTTAAATAAATAACTCACAAAGACCATAATTAAGAGCATGATCAGCGGCGGCCAACATGTTTTTGTTAAAAACAGGAAAAAAAAACAAAACTTATCTTAGTTATCTTCAAATCATTGGATTAGTCTTACAAAAATGTTTGATGACAATGAAATCAAAACCCCATTGGCCGTTGGATTTTTTTCTTGTATTTGACCAAATTAGTAGCAGCCTAGTCTAAGCCTTAGGTTTAACTAGCCTTCCAAATATTCCTCAAATATATATATAATTTGACCATTCCATTCAATTATTTTAGCTTTGTCCAAGAATTTAACTATAACTATTCCTCAAATAGATATTTGTTTTAGTCTTTTGAATCTAAAAAAACTAGGGAAAAAATCTTTTTACTCTTTAGGTTTTTTAGGATAGTTTAATTTATATTTGTTCCTTTCAAAATCAAACTCTTTACTTTTTATATTTCAATGATATCATTTTAGTATTTGAAAGAACAAAATTATTAGCTACATGAAAGGGTGATTAAAATGATAATCAAACTTTTAAATTTTAATATATTAAGGAAGGAATTATTTTTAGTCTTAACGTGAATTTAGCAAAACAAGCATAAGAATGAATTTAAATTTTCTAAGGTGATATTCTCCTCATGAATCTTTTCTAAATGGTTCTTCTTCTTCGTTTTTTTTTTTTTTTTTTTTTTTTTTTAATTTTAATTATTACCCTTTTAATTACTCAAAATAACTACTCATCTTAAATTTACATTCAAACAAAATTTTGACTCTAACTCGTCTACACAAAAATTACATTCAAACGAATTTTTTATTACAACTCTCAATTTTTAATTACTTAAAAGAACTATTCAATATAACTTCTTAAGTTAAATCCTCACTAAATATGGTAAACAAACATGACTCTCTATATGCGGAAGAAATCGATGTCGGGAATCGCAACCTCGAACCGTTGTCAGTGGACTAAGTACATTTCTCTTGAAGAGATTGAGGGTTTTGTTAAAAAGCAGCCCTATAAAAAAAAAGGATTGTAAAATGTAAAATTTAGTTGTCCAACAACTTATCATCATAAAATTTGTTATGTAGAATCGGCTTTGCAACTTGAAGCCGGCATCCACGAGGGGCGTTAAATCGCAAGCCATCATTAGCAATTCTCATACACGAAGAAGTAAAAAACAATAAATCATTTTTAAATTATTACATGCCTTCCATCGAGAAATGGAATCTCGATTAAACGAAATTATATCCTGTTAAGTGTTATCACATTGTAAAAGAGGCTCAATTAGTTGACGTTTTTCTTTTTAGATTAAGGGAGAAGGGGATTCGAATCCACGACTTTCTAGTACACAACAATTTGTTGACATATTCAAAGTTACTTTGGAGACATACTTTCAGTTATCCTAAATTGATTTGTATGGTATGAAAATTGCGTTAACAATAAATGGTCATATTCACTAAATTTATTTGATCGGGTGGGTTGGTGATGCACTTAATTATCTTAATTGATGTTATTCTATTATAACTCTACGATCATTAAAGGTGTTTAAACAATCCGACAATTCGAGTAACCCGAACCAACTCGATTTCACAGGTTGAGTTGGGTTAAATACATTTTTGAGTTAAGTTAGATTGGGTTCAATCATAAAAGTTTTATAGGTTGAGTTGAGTTAAGAATTATAACCTTAAATTAATCTACCCAAACAGCCTGAATCTATTATTTAATTTAGAAAATATTTTTTTTGTACGGTAAATAATAATACAATTGGAATGAAGTCTATTATATACATTCAAAAAAAAAAAGAAAAAACCAGTACTAACAAATATGGTTAAACAGCTTCATCTATTCATATTACCAAAATAAGTACAAGTGAGCCAAAAGGCCCTAAAGTCTCTATGAAGCCCATTACAAAACCAGGGCCCCTAAGGGCTGTAATGACCACATTGCACATAAAATTGTGACCTAAGGAATAAAGGCTCTAATTGAAAGAATCTTTAATGTATTTCCATATAAAAACATGACAAAACAATCCCCACATGCTGTGAAAATCCTGCTCAAAAACTAAAAATCTTCGACCAATAGAAACTTTTTAGAAGAAATTCATGCATACTGCATAGTATGAAAATGGCTTAGACCTAAGAAAAAGATGAAAAAGTTCATGCTCCTCATGACTTCAATGGATAGTCTTCAATCATTGTATAATATATTTTTCGATCAAAGTCACTCATTAGGAATATGTTGATTCCGTTGAACTACTACTCGTGTTAGTATTTAAAATAAACTTAACAATACTACTACTTTCTTCTATCAATTACTTTTAATCAAAAGCTATCTAATGGAAGTGTAACTTTTAAAGCTTGTTTTGGTTTACATAATTTGTCTACGAGTATCTAATGTTATGAAAACGACAATCACCAATCGAATCAGAGACGTAAAACAGATAATACGAAAACGTAAAAGAAGAGAAGAACATAAATCACACAAGAATTTACGTGATTCACTAAGGTTGTGTTTGTAATTAGGATCTCACAAATATTCCACATTGGAAAGTGGGAGAGTCCAACATCAATATAAAAGAGATATGAGTTACTCCCCTCGTTGCCAATTGGTTTTGAGGTGGAACCCCATATTCTCTCACATGGTATCAGAGCCCATAAAGCCCAAACGGGTATTCG
>JBBMEF010068057.1:0-10895 GCA_037832685.1 Sicyos baderoa | reverse complement strand
CTAGACTAACTAATTTCTATCACTAGACTAATAGATTTCTATCACTAGACTAACTGGTTTCTATCACTAGACTAACTAATTTTTATCACTAGAATAACTGATTTCTATCACTAGACTAACTAATTTCTATCACTAGACTAATAGATCTCTATCACTAGACTTTATCACTATGATTGAGAATTTAAAAAAGTACCTGAAGGAAGAAGAGAATTTAAAAACTACCTGAAGGAAGAAGAGACTAACAGATTTTATCACTGGATTTTATCACTATGATTGAGAATTTTAAAAAGTACCACAGACTGCAACCATATCGGAGAAGAATTAATCCATCAAAGAAACTAAAAAATGGGAAGAAAAGGAAAGAGAACTTAAAAAAGTACTTGAAGGAAGAAGAGGGTCGTGGAATTAATTAGGACTTAATTGTGAACTTGGTTGCAGTCTGTGGCAAATTTTATGAGAAAAGTGAGAGGTGACAAAGTGGAATTCGATCCTGACCGAGTTGTGATGAGCGATGGAGCAACGGGTGCTCATGAAACGGTGGCGTTTTGTTACAAATTAGAAAACAATGAAGGAACAATGAGAGAATTGGCGTGGGTGCGTAAAGGAAGAATTTGAAAACAGAAGGAAGAAATTTTTGCAATTAGAGATTTGAAAACAGAGAAGGATTTGAAAACAGAGAAGGATTTGAAAACAGAGAAGAAAGGAAGGAAGGAAGGAAGGAAGCGAATTTTGCGTGCGTGCGTCAAATGCCACAAGAAACAGAGACAGGATTTGAAACCATTTTTTGCGTGAAGAAGAAATTTGCGTGCGTGAAGAAGAAAATTTGAAAAAAAGAAGGAAGGGCAAAATTGGGAATTTAAAAATAGTGTAGCAAAATCTGGTATAAATGAAATATTTTGAGATTTTTGCTATAATTATAATTCCTAAGCAAAAATCTGGTACCTGGGGTAAATTCCCTATTTTTAAAATGTTGTTATAATTCTAATGTGGGGTAGGAAATTTGCTATAGAGTGCAAATTCCCTATATATATACTTATTAACATGAATGTTTTTTATTTTTTTTTCATTGTAAATCTGTATCCTATTTTAAAATTTTAGGAGGAGAAATAGTTATACTATCTCCAAAATGCAGATTGAACATCATCAACGTTCCAATGGTCACACATGATTTGATGTAATAAGGAGAGTATCTCCACTTTCGTAACTCCTCTAGCCTACAATCTCTCTAATTTTATACAGTTTCAGTGGAGCAACCGCTATCCACAAGTATATACACAAATATAAACATATTTAACATGCATCATTTGTTCCTAAAAAAAACATGCATCATTTAATGTACACAGTTAGTTCCAGCAAAATTTAATTATTATTATTATTATTATTTTTTTACAGATTGGTTATCATCAACGTTCCAATGGTCACACATGATTTGATGTAACAAGGTGTAACGCCCAGGCACAGGATATAGAATTCGGTTTTGCCCCGATGGGCACCGACATTCCCCTGCGACCTGACCACGTTAGCACCTAACCTTCATTGCTATTTAAGAATGAAGACTGTCCCCACAAACCAACACGGGTCCTTTCTGCATGCTTTGTATCAATCACTTGCATATCTATATTCTCTAATCTCTTACAAGTTACCTGACGTTGACCTCACAGCTGCAGACCGGGGAAAAGACATACACAGCCTACATTGTAGGAAAGTCTACGAAATCTGACTCTGGGCTCTGAACATGTAACACCCGCCACATCTGAATATGAGAGGGCTTAATAGATATGATTTGCACTAGCTATACCAACAAGGTGCATCTTCCTTTTAGTAGCTCAATTTAAGGAACTTCACAGTTAAGCGTGCTTAGCTTGGAGTAGTCTTAGATTGGGTGACCTCCTAGGAATTTATTCCTAGGATGCATGCAAGTGAGGACAAAGCATGCAGAAAGGACCCGTATTGGTTTGTGGGGACAATCTTCATTCTTAAGTAGCAATGAAGGCTAGGTGCTAACGTGGTCAGGTCGCAGGGGAATGTCGGTGCCCATTGGGGCCGCCCATAGGGGCAAAAACTGAATTCCATATCCTGGGCCTGGGCCTTACACAAAGAGAGTATCCCCACCGCCGTGTACTTCTCCAACCTACACTCTTTTTTATTTCATACAGTTTCAAGGTGATTTCATTAGAAAACTCGCAAATAATGTCTCAGGCCAGATTAAATATCAGCGCATATACGATAATGTTTTGAAAGTGCAAAATTAAAAAACAAGAATATACTCAATATTGGTCAAAACATTTCGATTAAGTAGTGAACAAAATGAAAGAATAATTATATTAATGACAACATAACATAAGGGAAATGAGGACAGAGCAGCAAAGACAAGGACTTCATTATTTTTTTTTCAATCTCCATCATCTACAACAATGCTTTCAAAGCTGGAGGAAGAAACAACGTCCTGAAATTGCGGGAAGTTTGGTCTATGAATATGCAGATTAAAGAGCGCAAGAGTGTCAAAGCATTCAAAATGTCACCTAATTGCCCAGCTAACCAACCCAAACATTCAAAGCTAGAAACTTGATTTGTCAAGGTAGAAAAATTAATCCAACAAAACTTGAAGAAAAAGTTCAAAAACTAACCTTAAAAAAAGAAAATAAAGAAAAAAAGAAGAATAAGAAGAAGAGAGGAATCTGAAATGCGGTGTGCAACGAAACAATGAGAAAAACAAACGAAGTTATAAAGTTAAGAAAATGGAATTATTAACCAAAAAAATAGAGAGCAATGACAGTGCTTGTGAGAAAACATTTTGTACCTGCAAGTTCTTACTTCAAATCTTCGAATATGCAAAATATAAGGAAAAGGTAAAATAATTGTCCAAGTATATAAAACATGATTAAACAAATCATAAGCACATGACACGCCATCAAAGATGCAACAACTTAAAAACCAAATCAATCAACAAAACATTCGATATAAAAGTGGGTGAATCATTTTGTTAATATTTGTGAGCATTCGAGCCAAACTTATGCATAACTCAACTTACATCTCCAAATCATGTGCTTTAGCAAAAAATAAAAAAGAGACGTGATTAAAGACCTTTGCAACATGTGGTTAAAGACAACAAAGGATTCTTAAAATAAATCCTTACTTAAACTTGATCAAAATAACCAGAATCTCACCTAATTATCACCCAACTAATCAACCCAAGCATTCAAAATCAAAGCTATAAAAAAATATTTTTTTGAAGCTAAAAAGCCTATTACATCCAATGTTTTAGAGATGCAAGCAGGAGAATTAGACCATCCTAGCTAGTATCAAAAGTCATGTGCAACATGAAGGTTAGTGATGCACATTATGTTATAGGCTCTCCATCATAAGTGATAGCTTTCATAAGCACAATTTAATAAAAAGAATAATTAGAAAACAAGACCTATTATGCTCATGAGAATGCATTGTCTAGCGCTTCCCTAGATCAGTATAAACGTCTTAATCATAAAAATATTAATATGTTCTTGTGTTATCTAGTGAAAAATTAGAATTAAGATTTGCTTGTTTAATCAATTCAAAATGTTGGATGTTGTGTAATGTGTTAGCACGGATTAAAAAAAAAAAAAAAAAAAAAAACTATCATGTTTTGAAGAATGTAATTATTTATTTCTTGAAACAGCCCTCATGAGTGAATGGCTTGGTCAATCCCATCTTGATCTAATATGAAACACACCAATTTCACTAAGAGAAGGCTAATATAAAACTTAATAGAGAGTGACAAAAAAGTTTAGGGTAGAACACCACAGTTGTTTAATTTGCCTTCAACCAGAAGCTTGTACATTGACATTTTCAAAAACTTTAAAAAAACAAATCAATTACAAAATACAAATGAAAATGCATTTACCTCAAATCTCATGAATAGAAAACCAAAGGAAACTATTGAACCCATTTCCGAAAATAAAAAATATTAATGGATTGAGTCGTTCAAATGCAAAGATAGGATAAATATGTGCAAAAAGTAAAATCTTGAAAAATCAAAATCAAAATAAGTTTCAGTAGAATCAAAACAAAATAAAAATTTAATTAAAACCAAAACATAAATTAGAAATAAATAATAAGAAGAGATTAAATACAAGTGACTGACAAACCTCATTTTTACACTAAAGAAGCAGATGATAAGCCATAAAGTCAGTGTGCTCATTGACCACAAATGAACCAATAAACACACAAAAGAACTTCAATCAAGGGCAAGTTAGTTCACAATGAAGAATAAAATGTCAAATGAATTCCAAAATTGCAAATAATAAAAACCCAAGATGCATTAGTAAATTAACTCAAATTTAAATCTAGCAGAACAATCTATTAAAAAAGTTCTAGAAGTTAAATAATAGAAAATTGATAATCAATACTGAGAGGAAATCAATCGAATAACTTCATTTGAAAGTTCAAACTCACTATATGCTTCAATGCTATCTCAAAAATATAATGAAAGTACCAAAAGCTGAATCTCAGAAACAAGCAGATAATACCAAATTTGTGCAACACAATTTTAATTATTAAAAAAAATCCCAAATCATAACCTCAGAACAATTTTTATTAAAACAATTTTGTTTAAGCCTAGATGTTGAATGTTTTGTCTAATAAATCCAATTCAAATGATTTACCCACAGACAATTACAATCTTAATATTTGTAGGAAATTAACAATAGAGAAAAAGTCGTATTGAAATAATTTTGAGACGAAACTGGGTTGTGCAAAATTAAATTAAATTGTAGAACGTTCATCTTATTGATTTTCCATTCAACCATATATAGCAAAAAAAAAAAAAATAATAATAAAAAACTCACATACCAAAATATCAAACGTATAAAATTAGAAAATAGGCCTTAATCACACTACTTTTAACTGACCTAAAAACTAGAACAATAATACTAATTAATCAAATAATAATTTAAAAAGTAAAAATCAGAAATAAAAAATCAATTATTAAAGTCAACATCCCCTTAGTTCCGATTTGTAATGATCTCCATGACAAGCAGATCCTTAATTTGATGAAGACATTGATCTTCAATGACTTTGTGAAAATATTTGGAATCTGTTCTACTGATTTCTTCTATGGAACTTTCCATTATTTATGTGTAGCCGAAGCAATGATTAATCTCACCGTTTCCATTCTGGCTCAAAAGAAAATATTTCTTCATAATCTTAGCCTTCTCTTTTCTCAAATCCCTTCGTCACCGATCTTCCTTTGTATTTATGTCAATTTCACCATTTGCTTTCACTTTGATTTTATATATCCACTTTACATCAATTGTTTTATGTCCTTTTGGAAGATCAGTCAACTACCATGTATTATTTTTATCAATTACCATCAATTCTTCGTTCATAGCCTTTTTTTCATTTGGGATTTTTAATGACATCTTCAAGTTCAACGGATTCTGAATCTGCAAGAAAAGCAAAGTAGATTAGTTCTCCATCATTATCAACCTCATCATCAAGATTAACCTCGTAATCTTGAAGATGTGCAGGTTGTCGCGGCTCACTTTTTGGCCTTTCCATAGTAGCTGCAATTATTGGAGCTGCAACTTCATGTTGAACTGTAGGTGTTTCTTCATGACTTTATCTTCTACATATGCATCCTCATTCAAAACATAAATGTAATGTTTTGTTGAGTCTATGTCACCTGTTGCATTCAAATCTCATACTTTATCTTCTGCAAATGTAACATCACGACTTACTATCACATTCTTTGTCATTGGATCGTACAATTTGTACCATCCTTGCTTATATCCAATGAAAATTGTCTTCACATCCCTATCATCCAACTTGGATCTTGTGCCTTAGGGATATGAGCATAAGAAATTGATCCAAATGTTATGTCATAACCCAAGTTTTTTTTTTTTTTAAGCATAAGAAATTGATCCACATTGACTTTTGGATATCATTGGACTTGTACTCACTTCATCCATCTCTACGCATCATCTTGATTAATTTGCCACTTTGTCTTTCCATAAATGCTTTAAATATTTTAAAGCAATGAAATACCTCATCTTTGCTCCTCAATAAATAAATCCAAGTTTTCTTTGAAAAATCATCAATAAAGGTTGGAAAATACTTGTTCCCTCCAATTGAGGATATGTTCATTGGGCCACAAACATATGTAAGAACGAGCTCTAAAGGAAATTTCAACGCCAAGACTCTTTAACAAAAGTTGTCATGTGATTCTTTCCAAAAATTTAAGTCTCGCACAATTAATCAGTGTGATAAATATAACCATTCACTAAATTATCTTTGAAAATATTTTTCGAACTCTGAAAATTTAAGTGGCCAAAACCTAAGTGTCATAACCACGATTCATCATTCACTATTGCATTCAAGCATTTGAAACTATCCATATTAAAGTCTAATGGAAACATACGATTTTTTGATAAAAAGGTTTTAAGAATCATATTACCTTCTTTATCAAAAATTGAAAATTTGGTTTCTAGAGACATGCATCACATAACCCTTTTCGGCGAACTGCCCCATACTCAACAAATTACTTTTCATATCAGGTACACGTAAAAAACATTTGAGAAGTATCTTGTGATCACCATTCTTCAATGTTATCAGAATTCACTATTTTCCAATCACTAGAAAATAAACCTTCCATCACCAAGTTTCACTCTTACGAGAAACGATTCATCAAAATCTGTAAACAACTCTTTATGGCCACACATGTGATTCGTGCAACCAGTGTCCAAATACCAAGTCTAGTAGTTTGGAGTTCCATTTGATGTGACTACCATTAATAATGCATGATCCACTTTGTCATAATCCTCTTCTTGAGTACAATTGGCACCTTGATTGTCACCTTTTGACCTGCACTCATTTGGATAATGATCGCGCTTGTGGCAATTATAATATTCCATATTTGATTTACTACACATGCTCTTACAGTTTGGTTCCATTTTCATATATAATATCAAAAACAATAGTAAAACATCAAAAACAATATAGAATTCTCATTTTCATATATAACATCAAAAACAATATTATAACACAAAATGTTATAAAAAACTTTATCAATTTGGTTCCATTTTTTTTCATGACATGACATAACTAATCGAGATGTCTTTATTATCTTCATATACATTTTCAACATTCGTTTTACTAGTCGAATTTAAAACTTCTTCTGGAAATCTATATTCTTGAGTATTTTTATCTTTGGAACTGATTACTCTACTTTGCTTCAGGCATGTGATAACTTATTAGTTGTGACAATTAGTTGTAATATCAATCTTGATGATATATTTGCATCTTAATTATCACTTTCTTTACCATCTCTAAATGCATCTCGCATTTGATTTGCAAATGAATTATTTTTTAAACTTCTAGTTCTCAATAATATGTATGTAGATCTAAACGAGACAATATAAAGTTGATTTTCTAATTTTTCTCAATTCTCCCCCCTAATGTTGAAAAAATTTATCTCGTTAATATCATTTACGAAATTGTGCATTAAACATAACCTATCGAGAGTTAAAGGTATCTAATAATTAAGAAAATATATATTTTTAATCTCATTTGGAGACTAATCTTAATATATTATGGTGGAGCAATTTAAACAATTACTGCACATTAAAAGTTTCAAAAGGTATATATTTTGCTTCGTCATAAGCTAATTGTATTGGGAGTATTTATGGTAAGGTTCCATGTCGAATATATATCTATAAGCAACACTCTATGTACAACACATTGTCATGATGTAACTATTTATACCAAAATAATACACATATATCTGAATACATGAACTTCAGATTCTTTAAAGCTCAATATATTTTTTTAACATATCAATGATAAACTTTTCTCTTCTAAATAAAGTAATATTTGATTTTTCAAAAGTTTCAATCAAGTCTACATGACTTCATGTGATATTGGCTTCTAAATATAATATTCAATTTCGATTAATTCAACTTCCAGGTTATTTTCCAGGTAGATATGTACTATCTCTGTCAACTTAATTACCCCAACCTAGACAGAACAATCCTTAGACAATGTTGAAAATAATTAATATTTATACTAAATCACCAAATATGTTATATTTAATGGATCAAAAAGATTGATCATCTCTTCAAGAGATTTCATGCAAATTTAAAATTTACTCCATACATTATTTCTTTTTTATTATTCAAACTACAATATTCACTTCACGAAATAATATAGGTTGACATTCAAAAATATATTTAATATATTTTCATAAACTCAAAATAACCTATTGTTATATAATTATACAATTACATGTGCATTTAATCAAAATGATGACATTTCTTGATTAAGAATTATGCTACTATAGGTGCATTATATTATACCAATTTTTTATTTGAAATACTTTAACTTTAAGTAATTTAACATGAAATGAGTGTGCAACTTTCAACTTTGAAGTGCATCAAATCAAAATTAATTTGACATGAATAATTCAAACATATATGTATTTATTATGCTTTGAATTTCATGAGAATAATTCAAATTGTAAAGACCCGACCCGAATAAGGGTCATAAACCTAGACCTTTACTACATGAATGACTTAAAAGCGGAATAACCTTCATGAACATCGTAGACCCGTACTTAAAACTTTAAAAAGACAATAATAAATATTCGTAAGATTGCTAGGAACCTGTCCCTGTTTTCAAGTCATCTGTTCCAAGCCAAACATTTATAAAACCTCTCTGGCCAGAGATATTTTAAATAAGAAAAACACTATTTCATTCATTTTCAAACCAAAAGGATTCAACAGATGTTCATTCTCAAAATAAACCTAAGAGCTCCGTGCCCTATCTAGATGCTATGAAAACATTCAACACATTCTTAAACTTAAACATAAATAACTTAGAGGTAGGGGTGAAAAATAAATCCAATAACCGACTGAACCGAACCGAACCGAACTGATCCACTGGTTTGGTTCGGTTTTTTAAAAGCACATTGGATTAGTCGGTTATAGTCATCAAAAACCAATTTTTTTTGGTTCGGTTCGGTTTACATAAGGGAAAACCGATGAAAACCGAACCGAACCGAACATGAAATATTTTTGAGAAACCCTAACTTTCCCTTTATTTAGCGTGTTTTTTCCTTGCCTCTTTTCTCCCCCTTCTTCAGTCGTTCAATGTCTCTTCTTCAGCCGTTCATTGTCTCTTCAACCTTTCATTTTCATTCTCAACTTACTCTCCCTTCACTTTGTTCTTGTTGTTTTCCCCCATTGCATTTTCTTCTCCACTTCTCCAATTTCTTCTCGATCCTTTCTCTATAATCTTCCGCTTTTGGTGGGTCTGGCTTGTTTCACCGTCTATCAGTTTTTGGATCTTAAACAGCAAGATCAAAGGGCTTCCCCTAGATCTGTTCAAAGGTGGATTTTTTTCTATTTTCTTACTATCACTTGGGTTTTTTGTTTTGGAAACAATGGAATCTCGTTGAATGCCCAATGCTTGATTTCCATATTTGGACAATGTCTTGGAAACAATCATTTGTGTTTTGGTTGTTTTCGGAGGGCTTTAGTCATCATAATTTCTATAAAAAAAATCGCTTCTCATATTTTACAGAGAGAAGATTAATTTATTCACCTTGTTCTTGGTTTGATGTTTGAATTCATAGGATTAAATTGGAAGAAAAAAAAAAGACCATGGGATAGAAAATGGGAAAATGTGTTGAAACAAAGCCCATCCTTTTGTTTCTTAGATTTCTTCTAGGGTTTGCAGATCTCTATTTGGCTTCCAATTGGTGGTGTTTAACAGGAATTTCATTTTCCCGCAAATAATTTCATTTGGGTGCTGCAACGATTTCTTTTTAGTTTACCCATTTTATGCTGCTAATTCTTACATTTTCATTGTTTGTAATGTGGGTTTTTTAGAAGAGGGCATTTAGTTTCTAGACAAAACCTTGGAATTGGGACATGGAATTGAAGTTTTAATATCCAATTTTGTTATAATTTCTACCTCCATTCCTCTCTTCTCTCAAGATTCATTGCATTTTACTGAAATCTGTAATTAAATGAATATTGGAAAAATACCTATTCATCTCCGATTCATTGCAATTTATGATAAAACTACTATCATTTTTAGAAACTACTAATAAAAAAGATAACTATATAAATTAACATAATTTCATAAAAATTAAGTTTTTGATGATTATATTTATGAGAATTTGCACTCTATAGCAAATTTTCTACTCTACGTTAGAATTATAGCAACTTTTTAAAAATATTGCAAATAAAGCAACTTTTTTTTGATTGACTCTATCACACACTATTGATGGAGTCTATCAGACACTATTGATGGAGTCTATCAGACGCTATTGATAGAGTCTATCAGACGCTTTTGATGGAGTCTATAAATCTGATTTTACTATATTTGTAAATATTTTCATTATTTTGCTATTTATGCAATTTTTTTGCCTTATTGTAATATACATGCAAATTCCTCTATATTTATTGAACATTGGATTGGATATTGGATCGAATTTATTGAAAACTGAACCAATTAAAAATCGATCCAATGATTCTATGTTTTATTGAACATTGGATCAGATCAATTTTTAAAACACCAAAGATATTGGTTCGGTTGTCGGATTGATACAAAACCGACAAAAACCGAATCGAAATCACCCCTACTCAGAGTACTCAGTTTCAAAATATAAATAAATATCAGAAACGTCAATTCCATGATCCATCATTTGCACCTCCAGCCATCAGCGTCACTGCTCCAAGTTACATGTGGAACCACAAATAATAAGGGTGAGTAAAACTAGTTTACTCAGTAAGAATCTCCGATCAGGGTACAACACGTTAAAACTCATCATCTAGCATAGCGTATTGACCGCGCTAAGGTGTGTTCGCAAAATGCGAATATTATAAATGATTTGCAGCGATTTGCAAAGGCAAGTATAC
>JBBMEF010068046.1:0-10895 GCA_037832685.1 Sicyos baderoa | reverse complement strand
AGTAGGCTGCCCTAGACCCAGCCCCTACTTGGCTTCAGTAGTATGCGGTGTGCGTGCACGCTCATGATTCGCCGAACGGAGGCTCCTTCGGGCTCATGAGAACAGTACACCTAGTTTTCTTCAGTTAGTGCTAGAGCTAGTCGAGATCAGAGATTCTCGACGGATCCAGCGAGGTCCCAGTTAAAGATGTTAGTTTGTTGCCTTGTTCATTGTAGATGATGTTTGAGTGTATTGTACCCCGTTCGGGAAATTCTTACTGAGTAAACCAGTTTTACTCACCCTTACTTCTGTGGTTCTTCCACAGGTAATACTGGGCAAGCTTGATAATGGTTGGAGGCAGCTGATGATGTTGTGGGGGAAAACCTCGCTTCTTTATGTTTCTCTTTTGAACTTTGAGTCTTATTAAACTATTTTCATGGCATGTAGTTGAGCAAGGAGCCCTTAGACATTTTGTTAACTGAATTTGGATTCCTAGTATTTGATAATGAAATGATAGACTGTTTCTATTTTTAATTATATCTGGCCAGATGTTTAAGTGTTTTAAGTTATTTGAATTTAATGTTTTTGACTTATGGAATCTCATGTTATAAATGTCTTTTAATTCCGCTTTAAATGCATGCAAGTAGTAAAAACTAGGTTTAGTTCTGTTAAACCGGTCGGGTCTTTACACCTCATCTCCTCCAGCCATCAACGTCGCTGCTCCAAGTTACATGTGGAACCACAAACAGTAAGGGTGAGCAAAACTAGTTTACTCAGTAAGAATCCCCATCCGGGGTACAATACGTTAACAATTAACAACAGCTAAAACTATGCAAGTCAACAACACTTTCTTACTTTTCTAAAACATACAGCTGATATGTTCAATCTTACTTTCAGTTATACTTTACTTTCTCGAAACTGTTTTGGTTTCAAACAAACTTACTACTTCCTGTTAACCTGAAAGATTTCCATTTTGCGGACTTACACCTTTAGCTTTTCTCAACACAACGTGTTCTCGAGTTCTCAGAAACTGCCCGTCTAACTTGGCTTTCTACTGTGGGTACACTATCTCAAGATCCCGAGGGAGCTCTCCACTCGGCGCTATAATAAGAAGTGCGCTAATGGACCCCATGCTGCTGGAACCAGGTAAAAGCTTGGTCGAGGGCTAACTTTCCTGGTCCAGGTACGCATGCCCTAAGACTCGGATCGGTGTCACCGAACATCGGGGGTGCGAGACCTCACACGAAACCGATGTCAGCCCTAACCACCATACGCCTGCATCTAGGATACGTCCAAGGTAGGCTCGCACCAATGGATCGGTCCTGCTCAAAGGCGGCAATCTTGGAACCTCGCCGACACGCTGAGATCGTGCCGACGGTCGGGGACGGGATAAGCCACGTCATCCTCCCAACCCTATAGGCTCTATTGTGGCTTCCTTCGCCCAAGATTACGGACTAGGCTGTCCCATGGTTAGCTAAACCCCGACGACGGGTTAGAGACGGAGTACTGCCTCGCGTCCCTGCCACAAGCCCGAATGATGACTCCATGCAATCCTAACTAACAGCATATAAATATAAATATAACTTTCCAGATTTCTCAGTCATCATCACATATAAGGCAGATACTAGTTAAAGGCCTTCAGAGACCATTCTAACACAAACTAACATGCTTCTACAAACTCACTAAACAATTGTCAGTCAATTCATACTTCCATACAAACAAGCGAACCTAACTCTGTCATGGCAATTAAGTAGGCAAGACATGGCAACAAGTAATCACAAACCCTAAGCACATTCATACATCTAGTCATTACATCATACAACAAAGAGTGGCACACAACAAGAGCGAACAGTCCTAAAGCTGCAAAATAACTCCGCTACGAACCTAGCAATTTAAGATCAACCATGCTCAAAGCCATTGCATTAAAATCTAATAAAACAGCCCCTAAAACACAAGGTAGACAACAGCTTAACTCACCCAAAACTAACGCTGAACGGCTGCTCGGATGAAGATTCGTCGAAGGGAAATCGCTGGCGCGAAGGGCTGGGCAAACGGACACTCGGTTGCGATGCGCAGAAGGCTGCCCGCGCGTGAGCGCTGGCGTCGGCTGGTCGACAGGTGGATGGAGCGGGCGGCTGTCTCGGTCCGACTGGGGGGTCGCGAAAATCCATGGAGAACCAAACCGTTCTGTGCGTGCGTGAAGAAGGAGAAAGCGCCAAAACCCTTAAAGCCTTTTTCTTGAATTAAACTTTAATTAAATTAACCTAAAATCTCGCCATCGAGCCCCACCGAGGGACTTTAATTAAATCTCTAATTTTCTTTCTTTTCCAACCAAACCAACCCTTGCTAGGGTGCAATTTCAAAACCTACCAAGCTCACGTTAATTCTTTTATTCTTCTCCTTTTCAAACCAGGAAACCCAAGAGCATATCTTGAACCTTAAACCAAGAAAACCTAGAACCACCAAATAAAACCAACGGTAAACCGTAACGGCCAAGACTAACCTTGACTGACGATCCAAAACCCCGAGCCGTTACAAAAGATTAAAAATTAAGAACAAATAAATTAATTAGAAAATGAGACTATTTTATATAAAAATTCAAAGATTGAGCAATTTTTATATTTTATTTGAGAATTTTGATCGTTCATAATATATAAAATCTCTTATCTCACAAAATCTATGAGATTTGATAAAAATATCTTATCTTCTATGTTATAAGGATGATATTGTAAATATATCATAAAACAGTGGAATTTTATTTATTATTATTATAAAAAAGAATGACATATTTGTAGATATTGATAACTCGCGAACGCGAGAACATATATATAGCGAATCTGTAATAAAAGATAGTGAAATTCATAAGAAATTCGTTAAAGTTCGCTCAAAACCAGACAAAATCGCGAACACCTTAACCTTATAGTTTTCTGAGTAAGGAAGATGGTTTTTTCTACAATCTATTAGGATTTAGAATTATTTAACGTTTTTGTTTATGAGATGAATCAGTATTTGTTACTACATAATGCATGTCTACTTAAATTTCATTTCGGGATTAGCAAGGATAGTCGTTCGCAAGTTAATTTCTGATTAAAACTAATTAACTTAGTATATAAGTATAGATAACGAATTGAGAAATTCTAGTGTTTATCTTTGAGAAAAGTAAACATTGCTTTGTACTTAGTCTAGGTTTTGTTAACGAGAGTTTTCAATTCATATTCGCTTAGAGATAATGTTTGCTAGAAACTCAGTTGTAATTCAACGAACTTATGATTCAAGAGAACTAAGTAGCTTTGAGTATTGGTTAAAAATTGTTAGCTAAACCGCGAATCTTCCTATGCGAGCTCCTGAAGTTTTACTTATACATTTTATTCCTTAAATATTGTTTTTCAAAAATCGTTAACTTATTTAAAAATCGCCTTAACATTGAACTTACAAGTGAGTAACGAACTAAATTATAATTTCCTGTGGAGACACTCTTACTTATTAAAACTTGCCCAACGATGGTGTACGCTTGCATTATTAATTCGCAATAGGAATCCAAAGTTCGCTAACTGTGAACCACCAATTGTACGAACAAGTTTTTGGCGCCGTTGCCGGAGAATTATTAAATTTGTTCATTTATTTGTAAGTCAACTATATTTCCATCGCCTTACATTGTGTAACTTTTTCGCAGGAAAAGTAGCTGTATATGCGTGGAACACCAATAGAGCCATTTGAGCCTGAACCTGAGAGAAAACTACATCGTCGAATCTGCGAAAGAATCATATCACTGAGGAATCGAGATAACGTTGAAGACGTTGATGAGGATCACCAACCAGTAAATCAACAAAGAGGTCTACAAGTTGATAACCTTATCATGATGGCTAATAATAGATATATAGCTGTAAGGACATATGCTGAACCTGATGTCACGGAACTACAAAAAGGCATGATAAGAACTGACATAGAAGCAAAATCATTTGACTTTAAACCCATGATGAACACAATGTTGCAACAAATGGCACAATTTCATGGATTAGCAAGTGAAGATCCATATATTCATTTGCGAGAATTCATGGGAGTCTATGATTCTTATAAAATTCTAGATGTCAGCCTAGACAGTCTGCGACTGCACTTATTTCCACACTCTTTGCAAGGAAGAGCAAAAGAATGGCTGACAATAGTGGATGGAGTAGAAGATATTGAATGGGAAGAATTAGCAAAATGATTCTTGCTCAAATATTTTCCACCAAAGAAGTTGAAGAAACTTCGCGATGCCATTGCAAAATTCAACCAGGAGCCAGGAGAGACGCTGTCAGAAACATGGGATCATTTTAAAGCAACCATTCGCAAATGTCCAAATCATGGCATTCCTTTTTGTATTCAAATGGAATATTTCTACGGAGGTTTAGACGATGCAACACAAGATGTGCTTGATGCATCCGCAAATAGAGCTTTACTATCCAAAACATACAATCAAGCAACATAAATAATAGAGCGAGTAGCTCTAAATAGAAGTCAGTGGAAGAATGAAGGGCGAATCGAACAAAAATCAGCAAGAAAAATGATTATGCCATTAGACAAGAGTTAAAAGAAGTTCGCGCGTTACTGATGACGATGCGAAAAGAAAACAAAAACGTTTCATCTACTCAGAATGTTAATATGGTGCAAGAAGAATTCTTTAAGACATGTGCTATGTGTGGGGATGCACATTGCTATGATGATTGCCCACACAAGACTGCGTCGGTAAACTTCATTAATGGCCAATCAAAAAATCGACAGAACATTCCATTTTCCAATACTTACAACCCTACATGGAGAAATCATCCAAACTTGTCATGGAGCAATCAAGGAAATTCAGTTCCGCCAGGTAAGACCAACTTTTCAAAACCAGTTGGATTTTCGCAAGGTTTTAATACTGCGAACAATCAACAAGGTCAGAATTCTAATTCTTTTCATACTTCTTCATATCCACGAAATAATAATCAGTCATTTTCTAACAATTCTATGGAGAATATGTTGAAGGATTTTATGCATACTCAACAAGCTGCAGTGCGAAACTTGGAGATACAAATGGGGCAATTGGCCACAGAAGTACGATAAAGGCCATTAGGACAATTACCTGCAGATACTGAGCCAGCAAAAAGAGAAGGAAAGGAACAAGTAAAAGCCATGTCAACTATTGGCGGAGTAGAATTCGCAACTGTGAATTCCGACATTAAGGAAGAAAATAAAATGGAAGACAAGTTGGTGGCAAAAATAACAGAGGTCAAGCTAGTGAATCCTACTCAACCTAGTAAACCACAACAAGAATCACTAGTGATTGAATATAAGTCGTCACCTCCACCATTTCCCCAACGAATGAAGAAAAAGCAACTTGGCGAACAATATGAGAAGTTTATTGATATCCTAAAGGGTATTCACATAAACATCCCTCTTATTGACGCACTTCGTCAAATACCCAACTATGCAAAATTCCTAAAAGAAGCACTTACGGAGAAAGGTAAATTCGAGGAATCTAAGGTAATTTTGCTGAACGAAGAATGCAGTGCAATCATCTCAAGGAACATACCATCAAAGGAGAAATATCCAAGAGCATTCACAATACCAATTTCAATTGGAGGACAACATATCGGGAAGGCCCTATGCGATTAGGAGCCAGCATAAACTTGATGCCGCTATCCATTTACAAACTATTTGGCATTGGAGAAGCTCAACCAACAACGGTTACAATTCAGCTAGCAGACAGATCAATCACACAACCCGAGGGAAAAATTGAAGATATTCTGGTACAAGTAGATAAATTTATTTTTCCTGTCGATTTCATAATTTTAGACTATGATGCAGATGAGAATGTCCCCATCATCTTGGGTCGACCTTTCCTCAAAACGGGTTGGACATTGGTTGATGTTTACAAAGGAACTATCACACTTCGGATGAATGACGATGCCATAAAATTCAAAATTCGCAACTCAATGAAAACTCTGGATGAAAAAGAAGAGTGTACAGTCGTGAACACTATTGAGGACAGAGTTAACCAAGAAATGACACCACTCACTTTCGCAGAGGAAGTGGAGGAAAATTGGTTAGACAGCGAACCAGAGGTAAGTACTGAACCTTATAAGTTTTTTGATCTACCTGATAATGATAATAAGTCTAAATTTTTCATAAAACCATCTATTGTGGAACCACCAATATTAGACCTAAAGCCATTACAAGCTCATTTAAAATATGCAGTTTTAGGTCATAAGGAGACTTTACCTGTGATTATTTATGCGAACTTATCTTGTGAAAATGAAATAGCTTTGATTGCTTTACTAAAGCAACATAAAAGAGCGATTGCATGGACTCTCGCAGATTTGAAAGGGATCAGTCCAGCATTGTGCATGCACAAAATCCAGCTGGAGGATGAAACCTTTCGCTCAGTTGATCATCAGAGAAGATTAAATCCCGCGATGAAAGAGGTAGTAAAAAAAGAAATAATCAAATGGTTAGATGTAGGAGTGATATACCCAATTGTTGATAGTAAATGGGTAAGTCTGGTACATTGTGTACCAAAGAAGGGAGGAACAACAGTTGTGAAAAACGAAAACAATGAATTAATACCCACGCGAACCATTACTGGTTGGCGTGTGTGTATGGATTATAGGAAGTTAAACACAGCTACAAGAAAAGACCATTATCCCATTCCTTACATTGACTAGATGTTAGATAGAGTTGCCAGTCATGAATATTATTGTTTTCTAGATGGATATTAGGATACAACCAAATAACAATTGACCCAAAAGACCAAGAGAAAACAACTTTCACATGTCCCTATGGAATATTTGCATTTCAGCAAATGCCATTTGGGTTATGTAATGCACCAGCCACTTTTCAAAGGTGCATGATGGCTATATTTTCTAACATAATAGAAAAATATGTTGATGTATTTATGGATGATTTCACCATTTTTGGAATTTTGTTCCCCACATGCTTAGAAAATTTACAAAAAGTTTTACAAAGATGCGAAGAAACGAACCTAGTTTTAAATTTGGAAAAGTGCCATTTCATGGTCACCGCATGGATCATTTTAGGACAAAGAATTTCTAAGGAGGGAATGGAAGTAGATAAAGCCAAAATAGAGGTTATTGAGAAGTTAGAACACCTGCAAATGTCAAGGGAATTTGCAGTTTCCTTGGTCATGCAGGATTTTATCGCAGATTCATTAAAGACTTCTCAAAATTTGCGAAACCTTTATGTGAACTCTTAGAACAGGATCGTACCTTTATATTTGATGATGCATGCAAAGATGCATTCCTTAGGATAAAGACTGCGTTAATTTCAGCACCCATCATGACAACACCACAATGGGACAAACCCTTTTTCGTTATGTATGATGCTAGCGATTATTCAGTAGGAGCCATGCTTGGAAAACGAGGTGAGGAACTTATTCATCCAATTTTTTATGCAAGCAAAATGATGAACGATGCGCAAAAAAATTATACCACTACCGAGAAGGAATTTTTAGCTGTGGTATTTGCCTTGGAGAAATTTCGTTCATATCTAGTTGGTTCCAAAGTAACTGTGTTTTCTGATCATGCAGCAATTAGATACTTTCTTAAAAAACAAGATGCAAAACCATGGTTGTTGAGATGGGTTTTGCTCTTACAAGAGTTTGACTTGGAGATTGTCGACAAAAAGAGATGCGAAAACATGATTGCAGATCATCTATCCCGATTAGAATACCAGGAAGATCCACAAAAGACCATTAACATTCGTGATGAATTTCCTGACGAACAAATGTTCTCCCTGGAAGCTAAGGATAAAGAGCTACCATAGTTCGCAGATATTGCAAACTACTTGGTTAGCAATGTTATACCGGATGAATTTAATTACAATCAACGAAAACGTTTTCTGCACGAAGTTAAACAATACTTTTGGGATGAACCATTTCTATATAAACAATGTCTGATAACATTATTCGTAAGTGTGTAACTAAAGAAGAAGCGAAGAAAATTCTCTGCGAATGCCATGCTGAAGCTTACGCAGGACATTAAGGAGGAGCAAAGATAGCCGCAAAGATTTTTCAAACAGGGTATTTCTGGCCTTCAATTTTTAAAGATTCTTATAATTTCGTTAAATCTTGTGAGCAATGTCAGCGAATAGGAAATATAAGTAGGAAAGATGAAATGCCACTTAAATATATTCTAGAAGTAGAAATATTTGATGTTTGGGGCATTGATTTTATGGGACTCTTTCCTAATTCGCATGGCAACAGTTATATCTTAGTCGCAGTAGATTATGTTTCTAAATGGATAGAATCGATCGCTGGCGCGAACAATGATGCACGAATTGTAATTCAATTTCTGCAAAAACATATATTTACCAGATTTGGTACCCCACGAGCTTTAATTAGCGATGGTGGTACTCATTTTATTAACCGTGCTTTGACATCAGTATTGTAGAAATACAATATTCAACATAAAATCGCGACTGTGTATCATCCTCAAACAAATGGACAAGCGGAAGTGTCCAACCGGGAAATAAAGCAAATTCTTGAGAATGTGGTAAGTCCCAATCGGAAAGATTGGGCTGTTAAATTAGATGATGTATTATGGGTCTATCGCACGACATATAAAACACCATTAGGAATGTCCCCATTTAGACTCATCTTTGGAAAAGCTTGCCGTTTACGTCTAAAGTTAGAACATAAGACATATTGGGCCACAAAGGAGTTAAATTTAGATTCACAAGGAATAGAACCTACAAGAAAATTACAACTCCTAGAATTAGAAGAATTCCGACAATTCGCATACGAAAATGCCAAGCTCTATAAAGAAAAAACGAAAACATGGCATGATAGGCGAATTAAGCCCAAACATTTTGAACCTAGCCAGCAAGTATTGTTATTTAATTCGCGTTTGCGATTATTTCCGGGTAAACTAAAATCTATTTTGGTCAGGACCATTTATAGTCTTGCAGGTACAATCCATTGAGGCTGTATTAATTTGCAATGATAAAGATGCATCCGAATTTCTTGCGAATGGGCACCATCTCAAACATTATTATGAAGAGGAATTTCGTACAACGGAATTCAATCAACTCCTCGACAATTGATTCGCAACTAATGGGAAACGAATAGGTACGCGATTTTTCACAATTTCAATATTCGTTTTTCTCAATTAAATCATTTGTACATATTCAGCAGTTAGTTTATTTTCTTTTCAGTATTTTATTTTTAGAAGTAAAAGTTCGCATTTGCAGTTCGCAAGTCGCGAACTATTTAGGAACTTTAAGCTCATGAGTTAGGATACGTCATTCGAAAATCCCTTAGATCAGGAATTTAATCATTAAAAAAGATTTCGAGATGACACGTGTAGGGTTGAAGCAAAAAATTTAACAGTGAAGAGCAAGCAAGCGCCAAAATGGCCATTCAGTTTCGAGATTTCTTGAAAATTGAATCGGTAAAGCTATTTAACCCATCGTCTTCTTCCCCAAAACCCTAACGTTTGGATTTTTGAAAACTTTTCCGATCAAAATTCCCAGACCTCTCTTTCTCTCAATTTTCGTCATCGACCATGTCGTCTGTGCAAAAGAACACCAGAAAAGCCAAGAAAGATGTGAAAATCGGTACACAAAGATCTCAAAACCCGAAACCTAACCCGAAACGGATTAGCAGTAAGGTTAATGGAAAGCAACCGGAAAGTTCATCCGTACCTGAACCAACTATGGCCGAGCAAGTAATGGCTGAAATTTTGGAGCTTGCATATGATGAGTTGGCTCAACAAATCAAACAGTTAGAAGCCAAGTTGAAAAGGAAGGAAATATTGGCAGAAACGAGGAACGATCGCAACAAGCGAAGGAAGCTTTTAGGACTTAAGGAACTCTTAGAGAAAATTTCAAACTCCGAGGAAAAGAAAGCTGAGGAACCTGGGGAGCGAATGACTCCTTCGCAACAAGACCGATTTATGGAGCATTCTGAAGGTACATTAGCGATGCTAACTTTAGATGCAGAGGGGGGTGAGCCTAGATTGACAACACCCAAATCCAGTGAACCCACAAATCTGTTGGAACTTATAATTCCAAACAGTGTTGACCCTGATGAGTTCGCTATTGACATCTCCTCCCCTACCTCAAACCACAATTCACCTCAGACAAATCCTTCTGATGAAGATTTTGTTGCAAATACCCCTGATCGCGACCCAACTCCACCTATTACAGGTTGGGAATTAGCCATAATCCCAACTTCAACTCAGTCAGATATCCGATTAAGTGTAAAGTTAAACGAAGGCATCGAGTTCGTGAGAAGAGATGGGGACTTGCATGAGTCCATTATGCAACAAGTAGAAGAAGCCCTTGCGAACTCTCCTCAGGCCTTGTAACGAGACCCGGGTTCTCGGATCGTCGGTTAAGGTTGGTTTTGGCCATTACGGTTTATCGTTGGTTTAATTTAAAATAAGAATTCTTGTTTTCTTGGGCTTTAAATGGTGTTTCTTGGTTTTCTTGGTTTAAGGTACAAGATTTTCTCTTGGTTTTCCTTGTTTGTAAAGGAGAAGAATAAAGGAAGTAATTAGCAAGCTTGGTGGGTTTCGAACTCGCGCCCTAGCGAAGGTTGGAATGGTTTGAAAAGGAGGAATTAGAGGTTTAATTAAAAGTCCCTTGGTGAGGCTCGAAGGCGGGATTTTAGATGTTTAATTATGGATTAAAGAAAAGAAAATCAAGAAAAGGCTTTTGGGGGGGGGTTTGGCGTATTCCTCTTTCTCCTTTGCATCGCTCACCGTTTCGATCACAAGGTAAACTCTCGTCTCTTGTTCTTCCTTGGTTCCATTTAAGTTGAGGGGTTATTCTTTGAGGATTTGTGTTGTGTTGTGTTGTGGTTGTGTAACGACCCGGGTTTTCGGATCGTTATGAGACTCTTGAGTTGGTTGTATTTTATGTAAATAAAATAAGGATTT
>JBBMEF010068025.1:0-10898 GCA_037832685.1 Sicyos baderoa | reverse complement strand
AGTAACGTAGTTTACTCACCCTTACTATTTGTTGATCCACAGGTAATTTGGAGCCGCGACGCTGATAGCTGAAGAGGGGTGAAGTGATCATGGACATGCTTTTATATCTGTTTCTTATTTAATAAAGTACTCTGGGATTGATAATGTTATTTGTGTTAAACGAATTGTATTGCATGTAGTTGGGACACGGAGTCCCTAGATTTTTATCTGATGCTTAGCTGGAATCTTTTATGTTTTAAATGATTAAACTTGTTTGTTCTGAAATATCTCTGGCAAGGGAGGCAATACATGCTTTTCTCTTTGAAACGGGTTGCTTGGAAACAGGGACAGGTTTCAATGTGAATTAAATGTTATGCTGTTTAAACGTTTTGAAATGTATGATGTTTTGACTATACCGATTCCGGACTAGGTTCAGTTTATTTATTCCGCATTTTAAGTCATGTATGAGCTAAGGACCTAGGTTTAGGACCATCAATCGGGTCGGGTCCTTACACAGGCATTCAGCAATTCATCCGCAAACAAACAAGTATCAGAATTAAGTTGCAGGGTCCACACAACCCCGCTAAGGAATCCTTACCTGGAATGTTGGACTATACGCACAAGCGAAACAACCCCTAGCGAAGACAAACAACCATGGGAATCCTAGCAATATAGTAAATCATAAATAATTAATATAAATAAACAACCTAATGAAACAGCCCCTAAATGAACTCGGACAACAGCAGAACAAAAGACGAAAGGCGGCGGAATGATACCTGAACGAAGTGTGGACAGAGGTTTGCTACGCGGTTGCACGTGCGAGCGAACAGGAAACGAACATAGACTGGTGACGAACTCGGGTGAAATCAGCAATTGCTGGCGTGCGGCTTCGCTGGAGCGACGGGACGAAACGTTACTGCAGCGAACGGAAGTTGGTGCTCGGTTGACGGCGACGGAACGAACGGACGAACGAATGAACGGATAACAGTGAACATGCAAAGGCTCGACTCGCGGTCTGACGAACCAGGTTTGCTGCAACTCGAAGAACACAAACAGAAACATCAAAACCAGACCTTCAATCGCTACAACCCGAAACGAAACCAAAACAACAAACCACGAGTGAGAATCTTACCTTTAGAACTCGAAGGAAGCAAGGGACAAACCTCGACAACACCATGAAACCAACAGCACAAACTCACTCTCGGTAGCAGCCTCTACCACCAAACCAACAACAAAAAAAAAAACAGACAAAGAACAATCAGCCCCTCGGCAGCAGACAAACAAGAACTGAACGTGAAGGATAAACGAACAAGTAAAACGGAACGAAGAAGCTTACCTCGACAAACTAGACGACTCACAACGCAAGGGGAACTCGATTGGCAGCCACGGGAAACCTTCGGTAGTAGTTGCTCGCCCAACCAAAACGAACAAGAAACGAAAATAGCCCCTTGGTCAAACAACAAACCAAAACCAACACGAAGAAGAAGAAGAAGAAGAAGAAGAAGAAGAAGAAGAAGAAGAAGAGAACTCACCTCCGAGGACAGCAGCTCGCTCGCGATAGGGAAGAAGACGGATGGGAGAGAATTAGCTGGCGGCTAGGTTTGGATTGCATGAAAGTGAGAGCCAACTTTAGACCTAGGTGATTTAAATCATTTTTCTCCTTCTTTTTAATTCAAATAAAACTCTTCCAAGAGGGCAAGGGTTCAAATCCTAGTTTTGCCACTTTTAAAACCAAATAAAACAAAAGCTTCCCAACCCTTGGTCTTCCTCAAAGATCAAGGTTCGATCCTCCATGTCGACACAAAATCCAATAATTAAATTATTAATTAAATTATTAAAAGTCAAACCAAACCAACTAAGGGTCAAACAAGGAACCGAAAACCCGGGTCGTTACAGTTTGAGTTTTAGAAGTTCCCTTGTTCTAAATGGAGTTGGTGGTTGCACCAAGGGTGCATGATTGACCTTTGCGTCGAGGAGTTGAAATATCTCTCGTTCAGGTTGGTTTTCGTTGGTTGCATTAGAATAATGCGTTTCAATCTTGAAGTTCGTTGTTTGGAAGGTTCGTGTTTGGTTAGTTAGTTAACGCTTGGTCGAGCTAGTAGTGCATGGTGTTTTGGTTTTATGGTTCGCCGAGCTTAAGCCTAAATGGAGGGAATTCTTCTGGTGAAGAATTTGTGGTGTTTGTGGCCTCGTTGGTTTGTTCTGGGTTGCATGTTGGCAACCTAGTCTTTTCAAGCCCTGTTTCCAGTTATGTTCTAGTGCAACAGTTCGTGTTTGAGCTTGAGCTAAGTTTAGTTGGTTGGCATTGAGGTGTTGATCATTGTTCGGTTGCCTTTGAGTTATGCGTAGCTCTCAAGGCTGTGGTGATGGAGAGAAGTTGGCTGGTTTGGTTTTCTCGTCTTTACCCTTGGGAGTGTACCGTTTGGTGCTTGTTTCCCAGGGCCCTTCAGTAGTTGGTGTTTGATGTTTCAGTGGAGCAAGAAGGGTGTTTTGCCTTAGTGTTTTGTGGTAGCCTATCGTTGACTAGTTAAGTAACCCCGAGTCTTTGGTTGACCTAAAAGAATCTCGCGGTTGTAGGTTTCATTTGTGGAAGCACCATTTGGTTGTTGGGACTTAAAGGAGATTTTAAGTTGTGATAAGACTTTGAGCAGTCGCTCAAGTGGATCTTGAGGTAAGGAGTTCGCTCAGTTCGTTGTGGCCACTGAGCGAGCCTAAGTGGAAATGGAAAGAGATTTTATTTGGGTTGTATCTCTTAGTGTTATTGTTGTTCGGCACCACGAGATGTATGTGAAGTTTGTGTCTGGCCGTCCTACAAGATAAGCTTGGGTTCCGTTTTTGTTCTGCTGAGTTCGCTCACAGCAGAAGCAGTTTTCAGTCAGCTAGTCGGTTGGAGCAGTTCGAGTTTTTTTTTAGCAAGCTTTATAGTTCTCCAGTTATCTGGGAAGAGGTTGGGTCAGACAAGTTTTTGGGTCCCAAGTAGTTATAGTTTGCTACCAGCTCAGTTCAGAGATTTCGGGATCGTTTGTTGACAACAATTCTGGAAAAAGCTATGTCGATGTTCGGCATAGAGTTCTTGAGTGTAAGGTGAATCAGCTCGTGTTTCTTGAAAGTGGCATCGTAGTGTCGTGTTTGAGGTTCGATAAGCAGGAAAAGTTAGGTTTTACATTTGCGAGTCCTTTGAGGTTTGTGAGCAAGTTGGGGTGGTAGCTTACCGGTTGGTCTTGCCTTCGGCTTTGGTAGCAGTGCACGGTATTTGAGTTATCGTTGTTTTGGTTGTTTGTTACAGACTCGTAGCACATGGTGGTTGTTTAGCCTTTGCAGTTAATAAAGGCTTGAGTTTCGTTGAGAAGCCAGTGTGTAGTTCGGTTTGGTAGAGGTTCAGTGGAGTTGCCCAGGGGCAAAGGTTTTAAAGTTGGCAGTTGAAATGAGATCGCTTTACGCGGTGTGACTTTATTCTTAAGAACTTTCACGGAAGAAAGTCATAAAAGGAGGGAATATTGTAACGGCCCGGAATTTCAGAACGTCATTTTGGTTGAGTTTGGCCGTTATTCCCGTTAAATAGTCCTTGGACGGAGTTTGGATTATTTGAGAGTTAATTATTTGTTTACGTTCTTGGCAGGATTCGATCTTGGTTGGATTACGAGTTGTAGAGCCTTGTTTGTAAAATAAAGAATATAAGAAAATAAAATGTGACTTTAGTGGGATTTGAAGCTTGGTGGATTTATTAGTTGGAAATTAGGATTTTAATAATGTCTTTGTTGCGGGTCGAAGCCAAGATGCCCAAGGCTTGGAGTGGTGGTTTGGTAAAAGAAAATAAAAGAATTTTAAAGTGAGATCGTTGGAACTCGAAAGGGGGATTTATTGGATTTATGGATTAAATGAGTTAATTAAAAAGAGGAAAAAATAGAGTTTTGACCTAGGGGCTCTCCTCTTTAGTGCATTTGTTAAGCGTGGCCGTCATGGAGTCTCTCAAGAGTTCTCCAACGCTTCTCCAAAGTTCTCCAAGTTAAAGTTCCATCGATCCCTTTTTCTTCTTTCCGTTTGGGATTGCTTCCGAGTTGTTTATTCAAGTCTTTGTTTGTTCTTTGTGGTTGCAAACGTTTCGCTGTCGTTGCCCATCCCGATTCAGCTTGCTGCCCTCTTTGGTTCGTCGCTTGCATCTCAAAGAATTCAAGGTAGATCGATCTTCTTCTTCTCCCTGATTGGATTCATTGGTTGTGTTTTGAGTTGGTTTTCGTGGAGAAATCGATCCTGGTTCTTTCTGTATTCATCCTGCAGTTCCGACCCGTTTCAGATTTGAGAAGCACTATTTTCGGAGTCGAGAAGCGCATTTTTCCAAATCGCAGATTGCCCGTTTGCCCTAGCGAAGTAGAGAGCCGCGTGCCCCAGCGCTTTGTTCAGTCGTTGGCCGCATCACCATGCACGTAGCAGTACGTCCGCACCGGTCGAGCGCAGCATCAGCCTCACCTAGACTTCACGGCAGCAAACTCACCGCGCGCCCGTAGCCTCAGCGCCTGATCAACGTCATTGTCCGACAACTTCGTCCCCTTTGCTGCAAGAGTTTGCCCCAGCGAAAGTTTAGCCGCACCACAGCGCCCGCGCCTTTCGCCTGCCGTGCTTCAACCAGCTTCACCCCACCGTCGCCCAAGCGAATCCAGCAGCAGTGCCGAGCCTCGTGTGTCCTCGTTGGTTGGGTAACGATCGTTCCGTCCGAGTTAAGATTCTTTATTATTTATTGCTTTTGTCTGCTAGGTTTTTACTTTTATTCGTTGCTTGATGTTGTCTGCTAATCCAGGTAAGGATTTCTTACCGAGGTTGTGTGGGCCCTGCAATATATATTATCTGATGCATGTTTGTTTGCTTGCTTTCGATTATGAGCATGTTAGTGGATAGGATTCTCTGTGTACAATCTATGGCTGACATGTATGTTTCGTATCTGCTTGGACATGTTAGTACCGTGTTAGGTTGTTCTTTCTGGCATGTTTCCCTTGGTTCTGTTCTGCTCGTAGTATCATGTTAGGGCTTGTTCCTCTGTATGACTGTGTAGCCCGTTTGATAGCTAGCTTGTTGATCTTAGAGTAGAACATGTCTAGGTGTCATCATCTATGGGCGAGAGGGCATAAAGTAATTTTCCCCATTGGTAGGGATGTGCGAGAATGTATACTCCGTCCCTGACCGCCAGCACGGTTTAGCTAACCCTGCAAGTGGCATACCCAGTCCGCAATACTTGGGCGAGAGGGCACGACGTATTGTGGCCCCGCTGACCGGGAGGATGACGAGGCTTGTCCCGTCCCCGTTCGCCGATATGATTCACATTGTGATTGGCATACCCAAGTCTGTAACCTTTGGGCTGGACCGACTCGCAGTGTAAGCCTACTGTGAGCGGGACCTAGCTGCAGGCGAGAGGTGGCTCATGCTTACATAGCTCGATGCCGAGGTCTCGCATCCCTATGATTCAGTGACACCCTTTCGAGTCTTTTAGGCATGCGTACCTGGACCAGGGCAGTTTGCCCTAGACCCAGCATCTACCTAGTTTGCAGCAGCATGCAGTGTGCGCGCACGCTTCTGATATGCCGAAAGGAGAGCTCCCTCAGGATCTTGAGACTAGTACACCCAGTTCCTCCTAAAGTGGAGAAGTTGAGCTTGGACCAAGAATTAGAGATTCTCGAGTGATTCTAGAGTTACAGGATAACTCAAAGGTGTAAGACCACGAGTTGGCATCAGTTCTGGGATTCTTCCGACAACCCAAGGGAAGTAAGTTGATCTGTGTTGATAGTTGTTTGCATGTATACTTGTATGCTAGATGACCAGTTGTATCCTACTGTACCCTTATTTTTGTGGTTTTCCATCAGGTAACTTGGGACTGCACTGAGATGGCTAGAGGAGGTTGTTTGATCATGGGGACCGTTGTGGACACTCTCTTGTGTCGTTACTGTCTTGTTTATTTTATTCAGCATGTAGCTGGGCACAAAGCCCTTAGGAGCGTTTTTATCTGTCTTTAATAATTATTTGATTAAGTTGAGTTGAACGCTCCGGCCGGGGCCTATTTGAAATGTATTTGGAATAGTTTCTTCGGGATGAAATAAAGTTTAATTGCTTTTGAATGTTTAGTTTTCTCTGCCTTTAATTTCCGCATTAAATGAGATTTAAAGTCATGCATGCTTGTTAAAGACCTAGTTTAGGACCACTTTTGGGTCGGGTCTTTACATTATTAGCGGAAACAATGAACGATCGTAACAAACGAAGGAAGCTTCTAGGACTTAAAGAACTTCCAGAGAAAATTTCAAAGACGGAGGAAAAGAGAGATGAGGAGCGAATGACTCCTTCGCAACAAGACCAATTTATGGAGCATTCTGAAGGTACCTTAGCTATGCTAACTTTAGATGCAAAGGGGGGGTGAGCCTAGATTGACAACACCTAATCCTAGTGAACCCACAAATCTGTTGGAACTTATAATTCCAGACAGTGTTGAACCTGACGAGTTTGCTATCTCCTCCCCTACCTCAAACCACAACTCACCTCAGACCATTCCTTCTAACGAAAATTTTGTCGCAAATACCCCTGATCACGACCCCACTCCACCTATCACAGGTTAGGAGTTAGCCATCATGCCAACTCCGACTTAGTCAGATATCCGATTGAGTGCAGAGTTAAATGAAGGCATGGAGTTCGTTAGGAGAGATGAGGATTTGCATGACTCTGTTATGCAACAAGTAGAGGAAGTCACTGCGAACTCTCCTCAAGCCGAAACGCCAATTTCCAAACCCCAAAAACAACCAACACCAATACAAACACAACCCTCTCAGCCAATGCGCAAGGAAATAGAACCTCATAAACCAAGGAAAAAGAAGGTAGTTCACAAAACCAATCAACTATCTCATAAGGAATTGCGAATGTTGGATGCGAAACGTGCAGTCATCAATGAGCAAATGGCCAAAATCACAAAGAAACTTGTTTTACAAGAACAAGGATTCGCAGAAGACTTGTCCGTTTATCCTTCTACCATACGATTGGAGATTGAGCAGAGAAGTAGGGGGGAATTCTGCATCATCTGGGAAGAAGCCAAAATTGAGTGGGTGTTGGAGTTTTTCGCAAACATCCTTGATCGCGAATCCCATACTTCATTTGTCTTGGGAAGAAAAATCTTCTGGAATTCGAGGGCGTGGAATAGGATGTATGGTTTGGAGGATGTCGAATCGGATTATGACATCTTGATGGAAACTTGTACTGACGAAGATAGGGAAGACTGCATCCAAACTATTTGTCGCGAAGGTGCTAAGTGGAATGAAGGACTTAAGGCCAAACGAATCATCACAAGTGACTTAACAAATGAAGCGTAATTCTGGGCTTCATTTGTTCGTACTTGTCTAATGCCTACAACACATGAAACGACACTGACAGTGCCTCGCGCAATGCTAATTTATTGCATTATGGCCGGCCATTCCATTAACATTGATAGAATCATCAAAGATTAAATTTACCAATGGGTGGGAGGTGGCAAGAAAGTCTGTCACGTCATTTTCCCGCATGCCATATGTATGTTATTAGCAACTCAAGGTGTCCGGAGAACTCCAAATGACATAAAGCTGCCTAGAAAGAAGAATCTCGCACCTCCAAAACAAAAATCAGTTCCACCTAAGCCTACTCCTATAAAACAAACTTCAAATCCCATTCGCAATCAGCCTATACTTCTCGCGAACCCAACTTCAACCTCTTCGCACTCTAAAGAACTGTTATCACAATTTTTGGCAGAACAACGAGATATCAAGGCTCGACAAATTGCCTTTTACAATTATTACTCAGAGCGTGAGAAAGTTGAGCAGACATTATTTAATATGATAGAAGGTGGCCCTACTTTCCCATCATTCCCTAGTTGGGTATTAGACCCCAACTCTTTAGGAGATAAGTAGACCCTTTCATTTGTATAAATGAATGTCATTTTTGGTTCGCTATAATATATATATCTTGCGAAGTGGTATTTGCTAACATTTCCCTTAAATAATTATGTTTCAAGTTTTTGATTTTGTGCCTTATGTTTACTCTTGTTTGTTAAATTCCACTTTTGTGTGAACTTGCATATCAACTATGTACTTTATTCTTCTTAATATTTCATTTTTTGCAATTTATATTGCATATATTGTCAACTGTTAGTATATCCATTGATGCAGAGAACTCTTTCCAAGTAGATGTTATAGTTTTCCCTTTGCGGTTAACATCAACCCACTAACAAGGAGCCATGTTAATTTTGAAACTTCACAACCTTATTTAAGTTTGAGGGTTTTGGTTGTCATTAGGACAATGCCTTGTTTAAGTTTGGAGGTATTGTGTGCACCTTGATAGTGGACTGGTTTAACCTCTATCTACAATAAGCATCCAGCGAATGGGTCTTGCGAAAAGCAATTATTCGAGTAAAAAATAAAAATAAAAAAAACCCAGCTGAAGTATGCAAAGAAAAGTGCAAACCAACCAAAGGGGGGACAAAACACTTGCCAATTAAATAGACATGTTCAAAACGTATGAGAGGCAAAGCGAATCAAAGGGCTAATTGCCTAAGTCAAATTATTTACCCAATCAATATGGGAGTGAATACCTTGAACTGTAAAAGAAGAGTATTCGCTTTAGCAAAAGATGAGCAAACAAATTTAAACAAATTTGAAGCGGTCGGGAAACAAATAGGCTTACTCCAAGTTAGGAAGGAAGGTTTAAACCAAAAAGCAGCACATTCATAAGCATTTGCAAAGAAATGAGAACATCAATGCTTACTGACAGGTAACAACATTAGTAATATGCTCAATTATAGTGCTTATTGATTTAGCAAGAAAGTAAAGTATGTATTTCATGATGTGAAGTCAAACGAAAGTAGAAATTAACATACATGATGTTTTACAAAGGGCACGAAGATGTTATATGTTTTTCATTTGTGCAATTACTCGAGACGAGTAATAATTCAAGTTTGGGAGTGTTGATAACTTGCGATAGCGAGATCATATATATAGCGAATTTGTGATAAAAGATAGTGAAGTCCATAAGTAATTCGTTAAAGTTCGCTCCAACCCAGACAAAATCGCGAACACCATAACCTTATAGTTTTATGAGTAAGGAAGATGGTTTTTTCTACAATCTACTAGGATTTAGAATTATTTAACGTTTTGTTTATGAGATGAATCAGCATTCGCTACTACATAATCTTGCAAATGCGAACCAGAAGATTACATTCCACAACTAAAAGATGCACGTGTCAAACATCCGATCAAGAACTCGTTAGAGACACGAGATGTGCAAAGCTTACGAGAATCATGGTGCATAGTGGAGAACGTGGGCGAGAATTGCGGACCAAATTCCCCTCCCTATAAAAGTAGAAGGCAGAGACTGAAAAAAGGGTCGAAGTGAAAGTGAAGATTGAATTATTGATTCTGGAGATCGATCATCATACCTTGAAGGAGACTTGTCGTACGTGAAGACAATTTGAAGCTCGGAACTTGAAGTCAACCTAACATTTCAGTATTTCGTATTTGTTTCGTATTTTCTTTTCGCATTGTTTATAATTTTTACATGTTCTGAATTCAGTTTGTTTTATCAACTTTTGAAAATTTATGAAGATTGTTTATTGAATTCCGAGTATGTTCAATATTTGCATGTCTACTTAAATTTCATTTCGGGATTAGCAAGGATAATTGTTCGCAAAAGTTAATTTTTGATTAAACCATTTAACTGAGTATATAAGTATAGATAACAAGTTGAGAAACTCTAGTATTTAGTTTTGAGAAAAGTAAATATTGCTCTATACTTAGTCTAGGTTTTGTTAACGAGAGTTTTCAATTCATATTCGCTTAGAGATAAGGTTTGCTAGAAACTCAGTTGAAACTTAACGAACTTATCACTACAAGAAAAATGGCCTTTGCTGACAGAGGCTATGCCGACGGAAGAATATTTCGTCCCCATAGACAGCCTATGCTGACGGAAGTGATTTCTGTCGGTTTTTAGTACCCTTGTGCTGACGGAAAAAAAAACCCCGTCGCCTTAAGTCAATTTATGCCGATGGAGTTATGTTTCCGTCATCGTGGCTCTCTTATTCCGTTGCAATAGAATAATTAAAAAAAAAAAAAAAAACTAATTAGACCATTTTTTTCTTCCTCTAACAATCACGCCTCCATCTCCCTCTTCTTCATCTTCTTCTTACCCAAACCCCAGCAGCCCCTCTGCGTCGCATGTGCCCGACCACCATCGACTGCCACTCTCCTCGGTTCGCTCTATGTAACGGCCCGGGTTTTCGGTTCGTTATTAAACTCTTCGTTTGGTTTGTTAATATTGTAAATAAATAAGGATTTAATTTGTTGTTTCGGAGGATCGAACCTTGGCCACGGGGAAGGCCAAGGAAGTGGGAACTAAGGTTGATTTAAAAGTGTCCAAGTTGGGTTTTGAACCCATGCCCTCTTGGTGAAATCCAAGTTGGATTTTAATTAGGATTAACTAATGGGTTAAATAGGGATTTAAAATACCAAGGATCATTTGTGCTCAAATCCCAAGGAAAATACCCTAGCCACCGTTGCTTCCTCTCCAGGCGTCTTCATCTCCGTCGAGAGCAAGGTAAGCGTTTCGTTGTCTTCTCCTTCGTTTTCCGTTGGTTCTTCCTTGTCGGAAATCGGTCTCTGATTGTCGATGGTGTTTGTGTTGGTTTGTTGTCTGTGCGAGAAGCCACTGCCGAGGGAGTGTGGTTGCTGCTGTTCGGAGTTCTTCCAACGCTGCGGTTTGGGTGTTGACGAGTTCGTGTCACCGAGAAGTCGTGCGCCGTTCGTTTGGGTTATTCGCGCCGAGGCTTGCTGTTTGTTGAGGTAAGGTTCCGTTTCGTTGTTTTCGTTGTTTCTGTGCTGTTCATTGTCTGTTGGATGATTGCATTCTGACCTGCGTTTTGTCTGCGT
>JBBMEF010068015.1:0-10899 GCA_037832685.1 Sicyos baderoa | reverse complement strand
CGATTTTAAGTGATTGAATAGAGCAATCAATCATTTTTGTGCTACAAATGAATAAGTTTGAAAATTGTGCTATACATAAAATTATTTTATTTTTTTGTAATATACATGCAAAATCCCCTTTATTTTTATATATAATATTATTCTTATGATTTTTATTTTTTTAAATAGTAAATCAATAAGAAAAAAATCGTCCATTTCTATTATACAATAGATCAAAGGGAGTTGAGAAAAAAAAATTGTGAGGAGAATTTTGTATTAATCTTTTACCAATAGTAAAAATTTGTTTCCTTGGGAGTAAATTTGTTTTTTCTATTTGAGTTGGTTTTTTTTAATTATTTATGTTTTTTTTTTTAATTTAGGATTTTATCTCCGAGCTCTTTTAGTCTAGCTATTGATCTTCATGGACATTCTCAAAAAGGTCCTCCAAACGTCTTCAAAGTTATGTTTCTAGTAAATTTATCTAAAAAAATTTAAATTTCATTGTGAATGAAGATAATAGTTTCGAAAAAATTACTAATGCAATGTTATGGAATATGTCTATTTTGTAATTATTTTTTTTTTAAAAAAATTAAATTAACTCATGGAATATGAGTTAATTTACAAAACAAAAAAACATAGCCAACAGAGCATTAGTTCATCGGCATTGTATACATCCGTAGATTATGAGGTCACGGGTTTGAATTCTCATATTCTCCAATATATTTGTAACTCGAAAAAAAAAAAAAAAATGAATCACTTAGACCGCGTTTGATAACCATTTGATTTCTTTTTTTTTTGGTTTTTTAAATTTAAGCTTATTTTCTCTCAAATTTCCTACAATTTATTTCATTGTTTCTTTCTGCCATGTATATACATCTTTCCCTAAGAAAGCAGGGGAAGACCAACCAATTTTTAAAAACAAAAAAAAAGTAGCTTCCCAAAGTTTGTTTTTGTTTTTAAAAGTTGGTTAGTATTCTCCTACTTACTTAAAGAAGGATGAATAAATGGTAGAAAAGATAGAGCACATTGTAAGAAATTTGAGAGAGAATATGCTTAAATTTAAAAAACCAAAAACAAGAAAACAAATGGTTATCAAACGGGGCCTTAATTATAATAACTTAAAATCTATTATCGAATATGAAAAATTAAATAAAACATTAAAGTAGAACCTAAGATTATGAAATAAAAAAATTGGAGAGCAATAACATAAAATTAATTGTTACAAAAAAACGTAAGATTAATTAGGAAACTTTTTTTTTTTTTTTTTAGATTGGTTAATTAGGAAACTTAGACCCATCCATCCATCCGCGTTCCTGTCATAAAATCTCTCCTTCTCCCTCTCCATTAAAATTGATCTGTGTATATAAAGAGAGCGAAAAGGCAGAGGTTTGAGTGCAATATCCAAAATAAAAAAAACAAAGTAAAAATGTGGAAGGCCGCGGGTGTGTTCCCCATTATCATTATTGCAGCACTTGTAATTACAATCTCTATACCCTCCTCCTCTGTTGTAGCAGCTCGTCCAATCACTACACTAGTGCTCGGCAGCGCCACATCCCCCAACCAAATCTCTCTTCCGGTAACCCATTAATAATTTATCTCAATTATTTCTCTTGGCCTTTCCTAATTTCTTAAACTAATTAGTTTCATCATTCATTAATTAATGATTCATTTCATGTTTGATTAGGCCGTTTCTCATGATGAAGGCGTTTGCGAGGGACTGCAGAAAGAGGACTGCCTCAGTAGAAGAACCTTAGAGGCTCATATCGATTACATCTATTCCGGCGACACCAAGCCCTGAACCCCCATATTATTCCAATAATTACTAAATAATCATTATTGTTATTATTATTAGGAAAATTGTACTAGATAGTCTAATTTTACAAAATAATTACAGATCTAGGCAAATTTAAAAATATTATTTTATACCCTATATTTGACTATGTATTAGTTATTCAGTATAAAAAGTATTAGTTTATACTGTATATTTGATTATGATGGCTAATTTTTTTCAAATTTGTTTAGTGTTGTAAATATATTATCAATTTGATATATTTCTGCAAAAACCTCTTATTATTAATATTGTTGTATGCTATAAATCAATCTATGCTGGACTTCAATGGCGTCCCCACAGTACGGCTAATTCCCTAACAATAATATGAGTTAGGAATTGAGAAGCCGTTTACCATCAATTCATTTCGCTATTTATGGAATATATTCCACTCTCTTTTTTGTTTTAACTATTTCTTACACTTCATATTTTCAACCACTCACATGCAAATAAATAATGTTGTTTAAACAAAATTAGCTCTTCTCTTTTAACAATAAAAAATATCTAAATATATATGATTTTAATGAACATTATATGTTTGTTTGTAATACATCTTCTTTTTAACTTTCAATTTTCGTTTTTATAATTCAACAACAATTTCATTAAAAGGGATGATTTAATTAAATAAAATTATTGTTTTTTAAATATAATAAATTTAATATTAGTTAAACGACGTTCTTCAAAAAACTAGTTGTAGAAACGACGTAAGCTTTTCACTTGGGTGCTGCCATGTGAGGGGAAAACATGAACAAGTCAACAAATGTCAAACAAGTAAATTGAAATTTGTCGCAAGCCCAGCACAGCAGGGTGGGGACGGAACGCATTTTAACAACAAACCGATATCTGTTTTTTACACAGCAATAACTTTTGTAACATATATGTCAAAATTACCGCTTTGGCGGTGGACATACATTTTTTCACGAGGAAAATATCTTAAAATTACCAATTTCTCACTCAATTTCGACTATCTAATTGATGGTTGATCGGTATAACAACCTTTGAGGGGGTGAATAGAGTTCTTTAAACTTTTCTTAAACTTTTTATAAAATGTGGGTCCAAATAAACAAATGAACTTACTTTTTACTAAACAATCAATTTAACCAAGAATATATACCATGAAAATTAAATTAGAAAGTATCAAAGACCAATTTCAAGCACCTTATTTAATTATAATATTAAGATTGCTAAAGAATATGACAAGATAAAATTATACCAAAAAATAAACATATAAGAACAATAAATAGGAAAGAATTAGAGAAATTGACACCGTGAATTTTATAGTGGTTCGGCGCACCTACTCCACTCCCCAAGCTCCTCTTGGGTATTTCACTAAAACAATCAACTTTTCCACGGCTTAGAGTCAAACCGTTACAACGTTCCTTTTGTGGGAGCAAGAACGAACCCGATTTTTTCCACGGTTCAAAATCAAACCGTTACAACCTTTCTTTTTATGGATCAAGAGAAAACCTACAATGATTTGGAAATGAATGATCGAGATGAAGAAATCTCCCAAAGAGTGGATTTACAAACTTAACTCTCACAAATCAATTTCTCACAATACAATAATTTCTCTCTCAAGAATAAAATAAATTGAAGGCTCGGAGAGAGCAACAATTGAACCTTCTTTATTTTGGAGGATTGAGAAATATGAAACTTGATATCTTCATTTGGTGGAGAATGTGAAACTTAAATAGACACAAAGATACAAAGTTACTGTTAAACACAATCAATAATAATATTATAATATTCAAAAAGTTGTATTTAGACAAACACTTAATATAATATAACATCATATAACTTTCTTTCCCTTTTGAGAAAGTTATCATTATACACAATAAAAAATAATATTATAATATTCAAAAGCTGCATTTGAACAAACACATAAAGTAATATAACAACTTATAACTTTCTTTCCATTTTAAGAAAGTTGCCGTTATACATATTCTAAAAAATAATATAATAATGCACACTTTTCATTTTCTTTTTTCTTTGACTTTTTAAAACACAAAAAAGTGTCATGTGCCAAATATTCAAGGCTCCACATGTCGCTCTTAGATTGGCCAATTTTTGCTACGTCAACACATTGTGATTTACCATTTAAACTCATTTAGGTCATAACCTTTTCAATTCAACTTTGATTTAAGTAATTCAAAATACGTTTAAATTATTATTTCAAGCTCTACATAATTGATACTTCAAAACATTAAATTTGTTTGTAAATAAATTTCAAGTTTGTTATCATCAAAACAATAATTCATTAATTAATTAAAATAATTAATTTAAGATTGCCAAAAAGTCAACACTTGACACGTTGTTTGAACCTCACCGTGGGGTCAGACACCGACCCTCGCCTATTGGGGCGGACACGTGTCCGACCCCTCTTTCGTGGGCTTTCGTGCCTCCCGAGGCCCCGTCTCATGATTTTGGCCCATTCTTGCTGCGCGTTGGGCCTTCCCCGTTTCGTGTTTGGGCCTTATCGGGCTTGGTTTAGAGCTCGCTATGGGCTGCACAAATGAAGAAATCCTCCTACAAAAGTTGGCCCTCACTCTTGTTTGTTCCGTGACACGTGTGTTTGGGACAACAAAAGTGATGTCATCGTCATGTGATTGGCGTCATTTTGCTGACGCCACGTGTCATTACCTTCCTTGGTCCTTTATAGAAATGCTATAAAATGATGCTTTCTCTTTCATTTTCTTATTCATTTCCAACTTCTCCAATTTTCATGGTAAGTTTTTTGAGAGAGTTTTCCTCCCTTTCTTCGAATCTTTTCACTTGTCTAAGTTTTCTTGTTTCTAAATTGCCTTAATTGGGTTGAGCTTGTTGTCTTTTTCTTTTAACTCCTAGCTTCTTTATGGAATCGGATTCCAATCCTGATTATCACCTTGTGGCTAGTGAGGATTTAGATGTAAGTGAATTGAGTGGGTTGGAATCTTGTGAGAGCGAGTCCGTCCTTGAGCAATCTTATGATAGTGGACTTCGCTCTTGTTTTGTGAGGAATTTTGAGGTAAAAATAATAAAGTCAGCGGATAACGCTAAATAATTGCACTATTTAGGCCTCCAAAAACTCGCATTCTACCCGAGTAATATAAATAATAAGTAACAATTGCGATTGAGTCTGCGCATTTAAGCGCATTTTCCTTTGACACGGCACATTCACCTCACATTGAGGAAACTTTGCGAAATGCATGTTTTTATATGCAAAACGTGCGTATAAGCGGGTAAATAGACTTTGCGGAACAAACTCGTTGATGTGCTTTGTTTCGCATGGAAGATCTTGCAATAACGGACATACAACTTGGACAGAACAAATAAGGAAAAGATCGGAATGAAAGACAAATCAGACGGAGGAAGGAAAGAATAAATCAGACAAGGAAATAATCAATTTGGGCACCAGATTTGAGAGTGCTCGACAAGAAACCCTAGGCCCTATAAATTGAAGATGGATTGATGAAGAAAGTGGGCTGGTTCGGAAGGAAGCTACCTGTAAAGACCCGATCGGTTTAACAGACTTAAACCTAGTCTTTACTACGTGCATGCCTTTAAAGCGGAATTTAAAAACATTTATGACAGTAGGATTCCATAATTCATTAAACATTAAATTCAGTTATTTAAAACAGATAGTTATCTGGCCAGATATAATTTAAATAGAAACAGTCTATCATTTCCAGTCAAAGCTAGGAATCCAAACACAGTAATCAAAACCATCTAGGGCACCAAGCCCAACTACATGCAATGAAATAGTTTACTATGACTCAGAGTTTAAATAATCAAACATAAGTAGAAGCGAGATTCCCCCATGAACATCATCAGCAGCCTCCAACCATCATCAAGTCTGCCCAAGGTTACCTATGGAAAACCACAGAAATAAGAGTGAGTAATGCAAGATTATTCAGTAAGAATTCCCCAAGCGGGTACGATACAACTCATCAATCATCTACAGGAATGTAAGCAACAACAACTTTCAGCAGCGAAACGAACAACGAAAGGCTTGACGAAAATACCCGAAGCGAAGGCTAAGGCAACTCGCTCACGATTGCACGCGCGAGCGAACAGGCTGGTGAAAAGGCGGCAGCTGTGCGGAAAGACGCGACTTAGTGAAGGCAGCGGTCAAACGAGTGTCGGCTGGAGCGGGACGCGGACGAACGCACTTGCTGGCCCGCGGGAATGCACGGCTTCGCTGCAGCGGACAGGTCTGGCGTAACTGCAACAACCGAACCTACTTTCGGACAGAAACGATCTCCTCAGCGTCTCGGTTGCTAGCAACGAACGAACGAACACCAAGGGTCTCGGCTGGGCAGAAACGAAGCAACAATAAGCATAAGAAACTAATGACGAGCAGCCCAACAAACAACAAAGCAAACAGCCCGCAAGAGATCAACGGAAAACCCATCTCTTACCTCGACGACCCGAAGGCAAGCAACAGCGCAACCTCGAAGAATTCACGGATCCAACGACGGCAAATGAACCCCTCGACAGCGGCTTCTCGAAGGCACTAAGCAACACAAACAAAAGGACAGCCCTTTAGCAACGAACGCAACAACAGCCCAACGAAGAGGAAGAAGAACAAATGAAAGGGACAAAGAACTCACCTCGATCGCTAGCTCTCACACGAACAAGAAGACGAAGAAGTCGAGAGAACAAGGTTGGCGGCTAGGGAGATGATTGGCATGAAAGTGAATGCACAATTCTTTTAAATCAAATAAAACCTAAGCTTCCCAAGATCTTGGCCTCCCTCATGGCCAAGGTTCGATCCTCCACAATGTCATATTAACCAAATAATTAAATCCTTATTTTATTTTACAAACCAAATGCATCAAATACGAGTCCAATAACGAACCGGAAACCCGAGTCGTTACACTACCATTGACGAGTTTCGAGGCATCGAGGTCTCTTGGGAGATCTCGGTTGCCTCTACTTGTCTGTAGGCCTAAAGAGTCAAGTACCAACGCGGTGTTACTGAAGAGGTCATCATTGGCAATAATGGTGCCGATTCGTGTACTCCATAGATAGATAGATGCACGTTTACTTGTTTTAGTTCTTCGTATCATGTTTCTTTGTATTTTTAGGAGTAGTGTAAATTTCTGCAAGTATAATTGTTGGGAATTAAATCAACATACAATTTTAAAATAACTAATAAACAAGAGAATAATGACGTGGCAAGTTATAGTAAGTAAAAGATCATTCCCTCGAGGACCTCATTATATTTTCTCGAAATTCTAGCGAAAGTCAATTGTTAAAAGAAAAATATGTTGTTGTGTCATTGTTAACGTACTGATGATGGATATAAATGTTATGTAAATGTATCGGAAGGCGAAGGGGTTTCAGAGATTGCGCTTAAATGAAGAAGATAACAAGGGCGAACACCTTAAGGCTCCTTGGGCTTTCTCAAGCTTCTAGTTTGGTTTTCTCAAACGCAAACACTACTTTAAATACCTTTTTCATCAGGCAAAGTTTATCCAGTAGGCGAAACCCAATGGTTCTTATGTTATGCATGCACGCTGGCTCAATCGTTCTCTCGAATCGATTGAGGATGAAAATATAACTTCTCAACAATATTAACGATAAGACAAGTAAAATAGCATGCGAACAGCGTTAAGTGCTACCCCTTCATTCTAGCGAAACCTCCTACTTCCCCGAACCTCCCGATAATAGATTTAGCTACTCATGCTTGTAAAGATGTTTAAATTGACAAATAACGCAGTAACCATGCTTAACGAGTACTAAGAGAAAGTTAAATGCGTAAGCAGCAAAAACGAATATGGGATAGAAAAAGCCTGGAATAGATGTTGAATGTCGGTGAACTTCCGGTTACAAGCTAACAACGTCTTCAAAAGCAGTAAACTCTAACTCTAACTAGGAATTACAACTTCTAAACTCGACTAAACTACAACCCGGCGAAATTGCTCTGACGGCTTAAACTATTCAGAAATTGATGCTTGGTCGGAATTGGAGAAAACGCTCTCAACTTGAAGAAGTTACAAAACAGCTCCAAAAATTCCGAACCCCTTCGAAGGAAGAGACGCTCGCCTTTTATAGGCCCTCCGACAATCTCTACGAAATTTCTGTTCCACGATCTCTGTCTGACAAAGCTGCTCTGCTCCATGATCTACGTTGTCGCCAAGGACGGAACGTTATAGATGAATGGATGAGACTAATCGCAAACTCTTCGGATTGCTGCCACGCGTCCTTGGGTGAGATATTTTAACTGCTCGGATCTTTCGCTTCGCATGAGGCTTTTTCGTTATATGTTTTGGCGAGGTTCTCCATATGTTTCGCCATGTTTCATTAGGTTGGCTGTAAACGAAATAGGAAGTATCAATTCTTTTAAAACAATGTAATTTGATGCATTAAGTGAATTTTGTTACCACGAAACCTCTAGAATGCATCATAAACAGAATACTAAAGGATGTTTCGTTAAGGCGTAATATTCTGGTGATGAGGCGAAAGTTCATATTAATTTATTTAAATATTAGCAAATTCATATAAATATATATCTTATTTCCCTACTTTGACTCTCAATTCTTGAGAGTTATCACACCCCCAAACTTAAACTATTGCTCGTCTCGAGTAATAACTTTAGTTTTACTAGAGAGAATTTTCTTTTTGCATTTTGTTTCTTTCTTCGCTAAAACCTCAAGAATTTAATCTAAGAGCTTCAACAGTTTTCCTAGCTAAAATTTCTTCTAAAACTGGATAATGTTGGGCGAAACTTTCAATTTTCAGAAAACTCTATTTCAAATTCATTTTAACTTTCGGTTTGGGAACATTCCTTTGGGTCTAGACTTTCAATTCTTTGGTTCTTCAAGCCCTTCCTAGTAAATTAGATTTAACTTCTGCTTTAAACTTTCGCTCAATTTAAAGTTTGGTACTTCTCATCTTTTGTCGAAGTGAATACTCTCCTTTTTACAGTTTGCTGGGAATCCCTCACTTACGTTTCCTGCTATCGCTTGCTCAATTTTCATTGAATTTTTTATATAGAGATAGATAAGAAATGTCAGAGAAAACGACAGCGGAGAGATAACACCAGGAACTTAGACTACTAGCCCTTTGATTCACTTCGCTCTCGCGAATGTTTTGGGAAGATTTAGATTTTTTCAAATTTTTTTGTCCAATCCAGGGTTTAGGCTTTGTAACATCTCACATTTTACTTCAGCTAGATTTTTAAAAATTTCGATGCTGAATCATTCTTGAAGCATATTGAAATTATTTCTTGGCTTTTCACGAGCATTTTGTAATTTTGCTTCGGTGAACCTCACCCCCAAACTTAGACTTTTCATTATCCCAATAAAAACACTCAACACCCCCAAACTTAAATTTTGCTAAATGTTTAAGGCTTGGGCTAAATTTAATTGAGTTCGTTCAAGCTAGAGATTCCGCGAAATTGAAGTTATATACTTAATGAATGCTCGCAACTAAAGTCTTGACTAGTTACAAAATTTTGCTTCATCTAATTAAAAGTGTTCACGCCAACATTAAAAAGTTAGAGAATTATTTTACTGTAACGACCCGTATTTTCAGAAAGACGTTTCCGGTTAGTTGGTCGTTATTCCCGTTGTTTTGGTTTCTGTGTCTTTGTGGAGGATCGAACCTTGACCATGAGGGAGGCCAAGGGGTTTGGGAAGCTAAGGTTTAAATTGGATTTAAAAGTTGTCAAGGGTGGGATTTGAACCCTTGCCCTTGGAGTGGTGGTTGCTGGAATTTTAATTGAGTTTAATTAAAATTAAAAAGAGATTTAAAAGTGGATTGAAAACCCTAGGCTCCCATTTGTGCACAAGTTCCAAGAAGCCCTAGCCGCCAGCCATCTTTTCTTCTCCCAACCAGCTTTTTTCGTTCGTCTTTCTCTTCTCCTTCTTCTTGTTCGCGCGAGAGGTTGTTGCCGAGGTAAGCACATCTTGTTTCTCTTGTGGTGTTCTTTGTAAGGTTACCTCTACTTCCTCACGTTCTTCCTGGTTTCGTTATGGCCGAGGATTTTTGTTGATTGTGTTGCTTCGTTTTGAAAAGATTAGGACTGCTGCCGAGAGAGTTGTTTGCGAGATAGTTCGAGATCTCCCAGCCGCCTTCCTCCTTGAAGCGAGTGTGTGGTGTTCTTCGTCCGAGGTGAGTTCCTTCGTTGTTCTTCTCCTTCTTGTTGGTTGTTGGTTTTCATTGTCAAGGAGGTTGTTTCATTGATTCTCTTGTTGTGCCCTTTGTTGGTTCTTTGTTGTTTGTCGCTGAGGGTTGAAAAGTTGTTTTGGTTGTTTGCGCGTTCGTGAAAGGCTGCTGTAGAGGGGAGTTACGTGCTGCGTTCCGAATCTTCTCCGTCGCTAGCCACTGGATCGTCGAGGTAAGAGTTGTCCTTGCTTCGTCTTCGTCGATCCCGTTCTCTTGTGTGTTGTTGTTTAGTTGCTGACCGAGATCTGTTTCGGGGTTGTTGTAATCCGTTCTGTTGCTTGTTTATTTTCGTTGGGTTTGGCGAGAAGCTGTTGCCGAGGACTCACTCCGCCTACTGCTCGGGTGCCTTGCTTCGTGAGTGGGCTGCTCCGTCGAGGTAAGAGCTTGTACCTTGTTCCTGAGTTCGTTCTTGCGTTTGCCATGTTTTGATCTCTGTGTTTTGTTGTGGTTCTGCCGAGATGTTGATTGTGGAGTTTTGTTGCAGTTTCTTGTTTCGTTGGATCGCAAGCCGAGACCTTTCCTTATGTTCGTCCTCGCCTAGTTCGCCCCGGCGAACCCCCACGCCAGTAGCCGACGCAGGAGTTGACGCTAGCCATGCAGATCAGCCAACATCGCCTGCCATTCCTCGCCCGAGACGAAGCCGTCCAGTTCGTAGCTGCAGATCGCTCTCCGCGAACATCCACTGAGCGAGCCTTCGTCCAGCCTTCGTCTGGGGTATCGTTTCTGTGCTCTTCGCCTTTCGTTTTCACTGCTGACGAAGCCTACTTAGGGGCTGTTTCGCTAGGATACCTAGTTTAGTACTTATTTGCTATTTATTTACATTGCTACGATATTTGTGTTTGGTTGCCGACGCTTAGGAGTTTGTTTGCTTGCGTTTTGTAGTCCGACATTCCAGGTAAGGATTTCTTACCGGGGTTGTGTGGACCCTGCGATATATTCTG
>JBBMEF010068004.1:0-10901 GCA_037832685.1 Sicyos baderoa | reverse complement strand
ATGGAAATTCCATACTTTAAATTTCTGCATTGTAATTTTAATCCTCTAGAATCTTCTTCTTCTTGCTTCTCAAAACAACCCCTTGATGCATAAACAATAACTTGGTTGTTGGATTCATATCAATATGTATTTTACTAAGTATTTATTTTATTCTCAGTCATATCACTCGCATCCGCGAGTTATCACATACCCAAGTCTGTAGCCTTCGAGCAGGACCGTCTCGCAGTGTAAGCCTGTTGTGAGCGGGATCTAGCCGCAGGCAAGTGGTGGTTCATGCTCACATAGCTCGATGTCTAGGTCTCTCATCCCTATGATTCAGTGACACCTTCCGAGTCTTTAAGGCATGTGGACCTGGACCAGAATAGGCTGCCATAGACCCAGCACCTACCTAGATTCAGTAGCATGCGGTGTGCGCGCACGCTCTTAATACTCCGACTTGAGGCTCCCTCGGGATCTTGAGACTAGTACACCCGGTATCCTTGTCAAGTAAGTTGTAGAGCCTAGTTCGGGATCAGAGATTCTCGAAGGACCAAGAGATGGTCCCAATGTGCTGAGAGTTGATTGTTGCTTGCATTCCTGTAGATAATGATCTGTTGAGATGTATTGTACCCCGATTGGGGAATTCTTATTGAATAATCTTGCATTGCTCACCCTTATTCTTGTGGTTTTCCACAGGTAATCTTGGACAAGCTTAGTGATGTTTGGAGGCAGCTGGTGATCGATCATGGGAAATGGCTCGCTGTTTTATGAACAATTATTTTGTCAAACTCTGAGTGTTTTATTTGATGTTTAAAACTGTTTACATTGCATGTAGATGGGCATGAAGCCCTTAGGCGAATTTTATGAATGTTATCTGGATTCTATTTTATGGTTTATGGAATGAAAGACTGTTTTCTGTTTTTAAATGTCTCTGGCCAGGGAAGTTGTTTGAAATGAATTGATTTGGAACAGGTGGCATGGAAACAGGGACAGGTTCCAAATATTTCTTTTATCTTGAATGTTTTAATTGTAAGTTTTATAGTTGGAATATGGATGTTATTCATGTTTAAATTACCGTTTAATTTCCGCTTTGAATGCATGCATGTAGTAAAGACTAGGTTTAGGACCGTTAATTCGGTTGGGTCTTTACACATTCAGAAACCCATTTGCAAGTTGAAACAAGGAAACGTATCGTGTGATTGATTTATGTCGATCTGGAATATTTGAGATTTGATGAAGATGTTATAAAAGCCAACTATTGTATTAGGATTAAAAAAAAAAGAAAAAAAAAAAAGAAGAGGAGAGAAGAGTTCTGCAGAAAGAGAGTTTGAAGAACTGGAGAGACGGAGCGACCAAAGTTTTATTGTTTTATTTATGTTTCGTATTAGACTCATTTTACTTCAGTAATACATTTTCGAACATGTTTTCCATTTCATTATTTGAGTTTTCTGTTTTTATGATGAACTAATTTCATTAGAACAACGCTAGGAGAAAATGAATTAAAGTAGCATGTATTAAGAAGAAATTGGAAGGATTAAACTAGAGCATGTTAATTAGGTGCATCATAATATAACAATAAGTGTCGACCGACCATCCACAAGAACTAATAGGTTCAAATCAAAAGAGAAAATAACCTAAGTCTACTTTGCATATTCAATAGGTTAGTATTACGACTTAAATACTTTGAATCGAAGTTTATGAATAAACGCGTAACTATTGCATACTTAGCGTCACCTTATCATTACATCAAGTTGCAGCGAAAGTCACAATTAATGCAAATTGAAGCAGGAGTGGAGGTTTGTGAGGCGTAGTATGATAGTACTTACCGCATGTTTCTTGCTAATGCATTGTTATTGATTTCCATGAGTACCTTAGCTTAGCCTTATGTCTCTCAACTATTTTACTTTTGTCTTATTTACTTTTATGCTATTCAAACCAAACCAACTTAAAACATATTCGTGTATTTTCTATTCAATTATGAATATCACTTCGGATAAATCACAGTTCTTGTGGAAATCGATAATTTACTTATTACTTGATGCAGACCGCGTATACTTGCCCGAGTGCGAATTAACTGCACACGAGACAATTAGGTTTCCGCAGTTCAGTAAAAACTCGTTAGGATGTAGGTTTTCAAGGAGTAGTTAATAAATCATCCATCTAAATCCTATTAAATATGACAAACAAACAACCCTTAAGTCACTCTATGATAATTTATTATTATTATTTTTTTTATTTTTTATTTTTTTTTTGAAATCCAACTCATCTCATTATAATTTGTAAAATGGTTTTTTCCTAAAACAAAATGTCCCATCAAACGGAAATCAATATACATAGAAAAATATATCCAATAATTTAACAAAGTGGAGAGATCATTGTACTAACTCAATCATCAACAAATATATTCAACAAACTTTGAAACTCAACATATCCTCCACTATATCACTCGCGGTTATTCGAATCTAATACTTCAATACAACTGATGATAAAGCTTAACCTAACATAGTTCAAAATATAGTAACCATTGATCACTAACTTAACCTTCAAAACCAAGCAAAAAAACTGAAGATAAAGCTTCAATTACGAAACGAATAAATGGGAGAATCCATAGACACAGCTTCTAAAGATGACAATTAAGGCCGGGAAGACACAACCCATTTGGTGAAGTTTTGAAGAGTTACAGCATCGGCTCTGTAGTATTTTTGCGTAAATTCGAGCAGATCCGACCACGAAAAATCAGGGTACTTCCTTGAGTCATCATCGGCGACAAGATTCTCCGGCGGCCTCACCACTTTGTCTTTCCTCGGACATAGGAAAAATGCCAATGACCTCCTCTCCTTGTGGTTGTTCACCACCGCTCTGTGCACGCAGCTTTTGTATTCCCCATTGCACAATGCCTTCACAAAATTTATTACAAAATTTAAGTTCACCTTACCGTCTGTGCTCCAATGTCATTATATATAGGACATAGGAAAGATCAGTAAAGATCAGATGTGAGTTTTCTTGTTTTATAACCACTGTTTTTCAAAATTGAAGTCATTTAGAAGTAAAAAAGTTGCACCTAATCAGTTAAATTCAGAAAATAATTACGATGATAACTTTAAAATTAAAAATTAACAATCAGAATCATAGATAATAATAATACCCTAATACATAATACATAGTACTATATAATAACATACTGTATTAATAACATATAAATTTGTATTACATAATGATAATAATAATGTATTAATTAGTGAGTTTTAATTATACAATATTAAATCATATTTGTGATTATGGATGCAAATTTTTTTAAATTTGACTATATTTATATTATTTTGTTAGAATAAGCCATGTATTTAAATTTTTCTAAAAAAAAATAAAAATAAAAACCAAATAAAAAAGTTTAAATTTAATTTTTGTTTAAAAAATATAAATAAATTTTTTATTATATATTTTTCTTTTTCTTTTTCTTATGGATGACACACATCATAGAAAAATGATATTGGAAAATAATGAAATAAACAAGTATAATTTTTGAACAAAAACGAAAAAACAAAAAAATTATACTCAAAATTTATACTTGTTTTCTAACAACTTCTCCTATCCTAATCATCATATTTTAGAGACGTGATTTTTTAATCAAATTATCAAAATGTTCAACTTTGAAATTTAGGCAAAAAAATCCAACAACAATATATAACATTCAAAGTCAATATGGGTGATGCAAACAAATACAAGCATGGATTCCATCCGCATTTAAATCATAACCAAATTCAACAAATCACATCAAGTTTTTGAAAATTATTTTCTTTTAAAAACATGGATAAATAGATCAAAATAAGAAAATTATAATCTCATATATTAGTTATAGATTTATTATTATTATTTTTTTTAATAAAATGGTTATCAAACATTTCTGTGTTTGGTTAGAATTCTTTTGGTTTGAGAACTAACCATGAAGACGTCACCAATGTTAACGACAAGAGCATTTTGAGAAGGGGGAACGGTGTGCCATTTGTCATTGGCGAAGACTTCGAGCCCGCCGACCTGGTCTTGGTGCAGAATGGTCAACCCTGTTGGATCACAGTGAGGTCCAGTGCCCAGGGCCAGGCCGCCTTGTTCGCAAATCGGGTAGCTGTTTAATCGCATAATGGAGCTTCCATCTTCGAAAAACTTGCGAAAGTGCGACCTTTCCACGCCTAAGCTTATGGCCACAAGCTCCGTTAATGCAAGTGATAGGTCTCTCATTGCTTCGCAGTACTTTTGATATACATCCCTATTCATCCAATTTCATCCAAATATGTTACAACAACCAAAATGGTTGGTTTATATTTTAGTGAACTTAGGAGCGAAAAATAATTTAATAGACTATGACAAACCATTAAAAAGTAATTAGAGGTCTATTATGTTTTAAATTGCTAGCTAATGGTAACTACAGTATGAATGTAACTTTGGAACACCAAAATGCTTGCTTCAAAATGAATTACTATGATCTTATAATTTACGGATGCATTTTTATTCGATTATAAGCACTTTTGAAAATCATCTATTCTAACCATTATTAATTGATATAGTAGTAAAAAATATCTTCAAAATTTAAAGATTATAATTTTAATTTATACATCATCTATCTAATTGTTGTCTCATGAAAATAGTGGAAGCTAGGTGTGTAGCTAAATACTCATCAACGAAAAAAAAAAAAAAAAAACAATGTCATCAAACGTATATTTTGTCCCTATATTGAGTTAGAGTATTATATTTTTGGATTGTTTGATAATTTAACTATTTTTATTTTAAAATTAAGAAATTGTAGTTCCACTACCTTATACCTAAAAAACCATTAGCTCGTTCCTAAGACGTAGGGTCACCTCCTAAGATGCAGGGTCATGAACTCGAGATTGAGGAAGAAAGCATGCTCTGAAAACCCGCACCTTTCGCCAACTATGTTGCCTTTCAGAAACGTTGGATAATTTAACTTGTTATTTATTTTTTGAGTTCAATGACATAAGGGTAGGAAATTCAAATCATTGACATTTTCTTCATAGTCATACACTTATGCCGGTTGAGCATGTATCCTTTCACGGACTTATTTACATGTTAGTAGTAAATAATTTTGCAAGAAGGAAGAGTTGATCTTACCCTATTTCTTCAAATTCGAGGCCAAGAGTCGAATTGAAGAAACCAACCACAGCTGGTTCACTATTGCAATGGTCAAATCCAAAGGAGAAAGTTTCCTTCCATGGAAGCTTAGAGGAAAAGCGATTAGAATGGGCAGTGGAAAAGCCCCACATTTTGATAGGGCGACTATGAGAAGCTCTAGTCTTAAGGTTCAAAGGAAGGTTAAAAAGAGACCCCATTTTATGAAGGGCAGTGGCCAAGAGATTTTGATCAACGCCATGGTTGATGACTTGGAAGAAGCCATGTTTCAAGCAAGCTTTCCGAACGAGTTCGGAAGCTTCGATGGTTGCCTTTTTATCGCCCTCAAGGAAGCCCCGAAGGTCGACATGTGGTTCAGAGAGCTTTTGATGAGCCTTTACTAAGTCCCCTTTTGGCCATATGAATTTGGAAGGTACAAAGAGGGGTTTGTTTGATTGGGGACTGTCCAGAAAAGGGAGTTGTTTGGGGGGTTGGTTTTGGGACTCCAATTTAGAGGAAAAGAGCAATAATGGGGCACTTGAATCCATTGCCTTAAAAGTAAATGTTGTTGCACATTGAGGTATGAGGGAGTTTCCATTTATTTATATACTAAGTTTTGTATAAGAGATCCAGAGGTGAAAAGTTGGTTAAAAGTTATCAAATATTTAAAAAAAGAAAAGAAAAGAAAAAGCTTTTAGTGGTGTTTTATCACGGTCACAGTAATCTTCGTAATTTGATATATATTTTCAACTTAGAGATTGTATGTCTATGTCTAGAAGATAATGTCTCTTACGTGGACTTCTAATTATTTTTAGAATATTAATTTGGTCATTAATTTTTTTAGCGCAACAACACTTTGAGAGGTAAGAATTTGAACTTATAATCACGAAAGTATGCACTTTTGCATGTTTTATTATCATTTTTTTATTCAGATTTTTAGTATAATTTTTTGTTAAAATTTAAACACTAAAAACATGCATGTGTTTGGATAGAGACTAGAAGAGACTAAGAGTTAGTAATTTGAAAGGGAGAAATTGAGGTTAAAGAAGTGGTGGAAGGTAAATCCGGTAAATTAAAAAATTGGTCTCTACAGTTTGAAGAAAGTTTGGAAAAAGTTCAAATTTAATTATATGGCCAGATAATCGGTCAACTGGAGCCTCCCAGCCCAACCAAACTCAACTACCTTCATGAATCTAATTTCTACTGATCTTGAACCCCAGAAATTTTAAGGAAATATGCTTTAAATGCCCCACGCCTCAACTATTAATGGCCACCCCTTTGGAACACCATCAAGACTAAACTAATTGTAATTTAGCTATTTATTTATTTTAAATTCTAATATTAATTGAGATATATTTATTTAATATACTTCTCTTATTTTGAATTGGAATGTTCAACATTCAAAAAAAAAAAAAGAAAAAGGAATGTTCAGTATTATTATAAATTATTACGGAACGAGTCGGTAGTGCGATTGATTATCTGATTTGGTGTTAATCAATTTTCATTCAGAATCAGGAGTTCAATCCCTGAAATCGGTATTTGCAATTTTCCCTCCACCAATTTATACTCATAAAATAATTAAAAATATGAACATTTATAAATATGTATTATAAATACTAATTCATACCAACAACCTAATTTATTTTATAGGTGATCATATTTATAATTATTTTATATATATAACTATACTTTCCAATTGTTTCTAATTTCTATTTTCGTAATATTTTTGGAATTGTTTTTAATTTGTATTTTAGCTGTGATAGATTTGCCACGAGATGTTATTTTAGAGACAAGTGGGTTACAAAGAATTGATTCAATCAAAGGGAAAATAGAATAAATTTACAAGGGATATGCCTTCTGTTCTAACAACAATCAAATGAAAGTGGCATACAAAAGATTACAGCTAGTTGGCACACCTTGGTGCCCATAACTCTCAGTTTTATAGTCCCTATTGTGAATCAAAAAGTTCCATTTCAGGAAGTAGCCTACTTTCTTAGAACCATATGTCTTATATTAACATGTACACTATTTACAAATTGAAACCCTCAACTTTATTAAATAAGTTCAATATTTTTATTTTTATTTTAAGAAAGTTGAATTATTTTTTTATACATAGCCACATGTCCTAATCTCATTTAAGTATAAAATTATTCAGTTCATTTTTCTTTAAATAAGACAATTTTTATAAGTAGTCCAATCCATCCATCTATAATGAGAGTCCATTGTGACGGAAACGACTTTGACAAAAAAAAAAAATAATAAATAAATAAAAACAAGAACTTACAAATTGAGTCAAATAAAAAAAATAATTGTAAATATGAACATTAAAAACAAAAGTTAGCAATCATAGCCAAACCTATTAACAATAATATGGTCTTACAAAATTATATAAGATCCTAGTAGAGCTCTATTTTTGTTTACAATATTAGTATTGATAATACAATATTGAGCTGTATTTATGATTATAGATGCACATTTTTTAAAAAATTTAATTATATTTATAATTATTTAACTATATTTATAATTATTTTGTTAGAATAATTATGTTTATTATAGTTCTTTTTTTTTTTTTTAATGTTTGTTAGCTACATCTGGACGGGAAAAAATTAAATGAATTTACCTATGACACCCTTTGTAAACCTTGAAAAGAATAGTTCTAAATGGGTATTCACCTTGGAAGTCTCAGTCTCAACTAACAAAGTCGCTCCTATCAAGATTAATATTATATTAATAGATAATTGATTCAAGAAATTGCAATTGTTTACATTTTCTTCCATCTAACTTGTAGTATGAAAATTGAAAAGTAAAAAAATGAAGAAAAGAAAGTAGGATACTCGACCCCCACATACACCTATTAATCATTTTCATGTCCAATTCAACATTGCACAATCAATTCAACAGGGGCCTCTTTTCTTTGCTTTTTAATTAATAGTTATTATTTTACCCCTCTCTTTTCATTTTTGAGGTTTCACGTTTCTGAATCTTCAAATTGTTTCACATCTAACGAATAAATAAGTAAAATCAAATATGTATGTTTAAAGAAGAAGATTTGTAAGAGGTGAATTTATATTAGCGAAGAATACTAAACCCTCTACAACTTCTCATCCAAATACCTCCTTATCGTCTTGAATAATACTTTTTAAGATTTTGTAAAGAACTGTTGATACAAAGTAGGATTTTTTTTTTTTTTTTTTTTGAATCAGAGAACCTAGGAGTTATAATCATTGGACTTCTTACAAAAAAAGAAAAAAAAAATAAATTAAAAAGGTGTTGTCAAATTGTCGTCCTTGATAGGAGATTGTTTTGTGGGTATGATCACTTTGTGTGTGGAGTGGCTTTATAAAGTTGTGCGATTCATCAAATAAATTGGGAGGGGCCTCTATTTACATATACATTCGAATCATATTTATTTCTTCCAATCGGCCTAACACCTCCAAAATTATCAAATGCTTTTGGCCGACATATCTATCTGTCCCATTTTATGTATAGGTATTGACGATGAATATTTTTGCTTATTATACTATAATTTTTATTTTCAACAATCTAGCACATGTACATCTTTCTCAAGGTTGGAAATTAAAATGTCCAGTTCTTAATGGAAGATTAATGATTAAAAAATATATAACTCAATAATACCAATATATTCATGGATTTTTGTAGAAATAGACCAAATTGATAAAATATTTATAATAGTAAATAAATTTGAAAAAATTTAGCAACTACAATCAAATATACGGTATAAAGTAATACCTTTTATACTAAATAACTAATACATAATACAATATGAATATTATTTATATTGTATATTTGACTATAAATGCTAAATATTTTTAAATTTGCTTAGATCTGTAATTATTTTGTAAAATTAGACTATCCAATACAATTTTTCTATATTCATATTATTAAGAGGTGATTCAAAATTTTCATTTTTATAATAATTGTTGAATAAAAAAGAAAATTAACGATAGTTTTAAAAAGTTAATTTTTCACGAATAAAAGATAAAAAAAATAAAAAAGAAATCTATCAAAGTAATTTTTGTAAAAAATAATCAAATATGAAAAAATTTATTTTAATTAAGTTAAATTAATAGCAACAAAATTATTATTTGAATAAAGTGAAACCGTGGTTTTCAATAAAATTAAATTGATGCTTCGAAAATAATTAAGTCAAATTAATTTTTTTTTAAAGCAAGTTAGAAGGAGATTACAAATATGGATTACACGGTTCGAACTTATAATGTTGGTGTTGAACTGGTTTACAACCCAACAATAAAATACTGTGCCATTGACCCATTCAGTAAAGTCAAATTAATTGAAAATAATAAAAGTTGAAATATTTTGTAATATATGAAATATTTTTTAAAAAATTTGTTATATTTAAAATAAAATAATTTATTATTTACATCAAAATTTCCAAAAAAAAAGGATAAGGAATCCTTTTTTAAGTAATTAGTATTTAATAGTCGGTTTTAAGATTACTTGACTAATTGTCAATTTTTTTTTTGATATCTATGACGTTCGCGATAGCTTTCTCGCACCTCGACTAATGTCATGAGACATATCGTTTGATCTTACAATATTTGGATGTCAGGGAAATTCGTATAAAGTTTCAATGACGGTGTCTTGAAGTTAACATTTTTTGCCTCTTTATATATATATATATATTGGGGAGAGGGGTTCAATAGACCTTACATAGATAATATTTTCAAATAATATGAGAGTCAAATACTAATTTTTTGCTCAAATTTGTAACTGTAAAATTGAAATGAATTAACATTAAATAAGATAATTAATCTCGTCACCTACCCATTCGTACATTTGATGAGATTTTAGGAATGGAATACGGAATTACATTGGAAATGATTATGTGACCATAAAAAACATGGCATTTACATTCCATGAATGTAAAAAGAAAATGGAAAACATACGTCTGCCGTGTGTCCCCTAAAAAAGAAAGTATTAGTGTAGAGTCTTCCATTTCGTGACCACATTCACAAAGCCAAAATGTTAACCTTGAAAATAGAGACATTTTAGGGAGACAAGTCATATTATAAAGCAAGAGAGATTTGTACAGCTAAATTGCCCGAGAAAATAGGGTTTAGTAAATTTTATGAGCTGGCTTTTGTAGGCTCTAATGTTTTCTATTTAACAAGATCAAAAGAAAGCATATTGAAAAGAAGGTATTTTCTTCTAAAAAAAAAAAAGAAAAGAAGGTATTTTAATACATACACATAATATAATATATTTATATATCACACATATATATATATATATATATTAATTGTGGTTGATATTCAAATATTGAAACATACTTATAAAAACTATCTTGAGTATGAAAATATTACAAAATTATTTTTTAGAAATGCTATCATACCATATGTATTATTTCCAGTGCAATTACGATTTTTCATTTATAAAAAAAATTATATCATTGATTCAAAATATACATATATTTCATGTTTATTAAGATTAACCATTATAATATTTATTCATTTGCTTTCACCATGTTAACCATTTACATCCTTGGTTTCATACCAAAACTATCTCATTTCTTCTCCATTTTTCACCAACTTAACCAATTAATGAAAACCATTTTCACCATTTTCTATTAAATCTTTGTTCAGTCAATCAGTTTATACTTTTTTATATATATATATTATTGTTATTAGATCTTATAAGTTGTTATAATCTTCCATTTTAATTAGATTTCCTAAATTAAGTTATGGGAATTTGCGCGGTATAACAATTTTCCTACTCTGCATTAGAATTATAGCAACTTTTTAAAAATATTGCAAATATAG
>JBBMEF010067974.1:0-10905 GCA_037832685.1 Sicyos baderoa | reverse complement strand
AATCTAACTTGACACTCTAGCTTAAAACCAACAAACATTTATACCAATGCCTAAATATTTAAGAAAATGTCGAAAATTTACCTTTTAAACTTGAGAGAAAAGAGGGTTTCGGTGGGTGTTAGTCGCCAGCGGCTTAGAGGTTTGTTTAGGAGAATGGGCGGCGGCGGTGGGTTAGTATGGAGGAGGCGGCGGTGGTGAGCAAGGAGTTCCAATGAGCAGCAGTTCCGGTGAGAAGGGAGTGGTCTCGGTGAAATGGGGGTTTCTTTTTTGAGAGAGTTCGAAAAAAGAAGAGCGGAAATGAAAATGAATCCGCGGGTTGGAAATTTTACACTAACAAAACTATCAATGGCGGGCATCGCCCGCCATTGATAGTTATTAATGGCATTTTTAAAACCCTCCATTGATAATCCGTGTTTTTAAAAATCCAAATTTTATGTTCGCCATTGATACTTGATTTTCTACTAGATGTCTTGTGGTTCCATCGACGGTCTTCTCTTGAGTTCATAATTGAAGCCACAATAATACTTAGAAGGTCAATCAAATCCTATATCATTCTCAGAATTTAAAAAAAAAAAAAAAAAGTTGTTCATTTTGTTTTGTGATTGTTATTAAATGAAGTTTGTTTATAAATATAATTAAATTTAATCATGAATGAAGTGGCAGTATTTTATGTATTTATTATGTATGTCGTGTTTTATTTGTAGCACCAAAGATAAATTTTATATAAAAATATTTTTGTAGCCATGAGTAAGAGCTATAATATAATTTATATAGCAAAAAAAAAAAAAAAAAAAAAAGAAAGTTATCAAAAGACTATTATAATAATTATTATACCTCGAAAAGATTATAATACCATTAAAAAATGTAATTATCAATTAAAGAGAGCACATAATTTGAGTTGTGTTAGCATATTATAGCTTTAATATAAAGTGCTATAAAATGTTTTTATAGCCATGTATATAAGCTAGATTTTCAATTTTTATTATAGCACTCATTATAGCTAAACAAAAATGCTATTAAAAAGTTTGGACTTTTAATAACATATGGGCTGTCAGGACCTTTGAAAAAAAGCTATAAAAGGTTTATTATAGCCTTTTTCGTAAGATATCTTATCTGTTATTTCTTTTAGTGAACCACCAATGGAAGATACTACAGAAAGACTTCACATCACTGTGAACTAACTCCAACCTCGTTGGTTTTAGCTTTGCTCATGTCTTTGAGAAACTAACTCTTTTCTCCTTCCCAAATACACAGCTCTCACACAACTTGTGTTCAATTGCCTCCAATCCCTGTAACTTCCCTGCCGAGTGAAGAATTTTCATACCTTTTTTACTCATGTGTCCCAACCTGTTGTGCCACAAATCAGTTTCACCTAAATGGTCTACAATTGCCACCATGTCTATGTCATTGTTACTAAAATACAAAGTTTCTGACTTGCTTCCTCGAGCAATCATCATGGCTCCTTTTGTAACTTTCCATTTTCCTTGGCTAAAGCTTGTCTCATAACCATCACTGTCTAACTGCCCTACATAAATCAAAATTTTCATCATTTTCTCAACATGACGTACCTTGTAAATTTTCCAAGTCGAACCATTTGCCATTTTTAATTTCACGTCACCTATCCCAATGATGTTTAAAGGTTCTCCGTCTACTAGATAAACATTTCCATGATTTCCTGCAACATAGTTTTCAAGAATGTCGCCTTGACCTGTAGTATGAAACGACACACCTGAATCTATTACCCATGTTTCATGAGCACATTCCACTACCAAAACTAGAGCATCTTGTGCCTCATCAGCAACAACATTTCTACCAGCTTCATTGCCCTAAGTTTTCTTTGAGGCCTTGCAGTTCCTTCTCAGATGTCATGTCTTACCACAATTCCAACATTCAAATATGTCATTCCTCGACTTATTTCTGTTGTTTTTCGATTTACCTCGATTCTCTTGACTTCTATTATTACTCTTGCCTCTATCCACATTCAACGGTGAAACAGAAGTAAAAGCAAAACCCGAGTCCTTTCGACGAATCTCTTCTGCAATAGCAGAATCTCTAACTTGTGAAAACTCCAATTTCTCCTTTCCACATGAATTTGAAATTGCAGCTTTCATAGTTTCCCAACTATCAGGTAATGATCTTAACAACAAAATCGCATTTACTTCATCTGTAAAATCTAAGTCAACAACAGCTAATTTATTTATTAATAAATCAAATTCATTAATATGTGCAGTCACAGATGTACCTTCAGTCATTTTTAAATTAAAAAATCATGTTGTGAGATACACCTTATTACTAGGGAGGGTTTTCATACATGTTGGACAAAGTTGTCATCAGCTCTTCGGTCGTCGTCGTCTTCACAACACTGCTTTGCACATTCTTTGTCAAAGTCAATCGAATGGTGCCCAACACTTTCCTGTCCAACTTTTTCCATTCAGCTTCTCCCATGTCATCGGGTTTTCCTTCCAATAGCAAATGCAAATCCTTCGAATACAGATAATCCAATATCTGACACTTCAAAAATGAAAAATCTGTTCCATCGAAAATTACCAATTTCTCATCTCTCCTAGTTCATCGTTCTATAACCTGATGCTCTGATACCAGTTGTTAGGAAAAATTGGCTCAATGCCGACAAATATAATCAATCCAAAATTTACAATAATTTAGACAATTATATTTTTGCCTTTCTCAGACCAAGTTTGTATTCCAAATTAAGTGCGGAATCAAATTTAAAAAAACTTCAAGCCTAAAATTATAGATAAAATAACCTACACTTCTAAGCAACAAGAACGATAAATAAATCAAATTTAAGGGATGAGAAATTGACACCAAATTTATACTGGTTTACCCAAGATAGCTACCTCTAGTCTACTACTACCGTTGCAGATTCCACTAGAATATCTAAGAGAAAATACAAAAATTTTACAACGCACTAAAAAATGATCTCTCTCACTTTTCTCTTAAGAAAAAAAATCACAAATCACTCAAGAAAATAACTCTTAATTCTTCTTCACAGTTACCGTGCAACTCAAAGAAAAAAAAAATCCTTATTCTTCTTCGGCACTCTCGTCTGCAGCACTCGCTGACTCACGGCGCACACCATTGCAAATTGCAATTTATTTCTCTTTAATATAAGCCATACACGGCTTTAGGGCGAATAAATGGAATTTATAATGGGCGCATTTGTTTTATCTTCATCCTATTAACATTCTCATGTTCTTTTATAAACGTTTTTTTTTTCCCAATTATTTTTTAGGGGTTTTTGCACGAATAGACCAAATGGATAAAATATTTACAATTAAGCAAATTTGAAAAAATTTAGCAACCATAATCATATATACGGTATAAAGTAATACTTTTTATACTGACTAATTAATAAATAATACAATATGATGAATATTATTTATACTATATATTTGACTATAGGATGCTAATATTTTCAAATTTGCCTAGATCTATAATTATTTTGTAAAATTTGACTATCTAGTACAATTTTCCTATTTTTTATGTTACTCATTAAGAAAAGTTAGATTCAAACGTGAACAAAAATATGGATCCAATAACATGATATATTATCTATACGAGTTCAAATATTTCACTGCAAATAGGGTTAATTTCAAAAATATTATTCGACAATAACAATAATTTAATAGTAAATAAATATGTGTGTCATAATCACGAGATCATCAGTTTGAATCAATCACCTTCAATAGTTATTCAAATTATAAATATCTTCAAATCTTAAAATATAAAACTCAAAAGCATTTATTGTGAACTCAACGAGTGAGAAAACAAAAAAGCATTAATCAAGAATGATAAATTAAAATGGAAGAATTCGACTATTCCTTCAACCAAACCAACCAGTTAGTGATCTCAAAAAAAAAAAAAAAAAAATTCATGTCTTGCCTTTATCTACCGTCAAATTTAAGCCACATTTATTTTTCTATTTTTTGGATTAACAAATTAAATTATATATGTGGGCTTCAAAATATAGATGATGTCAAAGCATCATGTAAATTGCTCTCCCTTTTGTATAGGGTGCACAAATAACCCGACAAAACAAAAACGAATCCAACATAACCCATGTTCACCTCTACTTTTATGCACATTTTTTTAAGGAGACCTTACCATGTTCAAATCGGTTGTTTGTTTTTTTGAGAAAATCAACAAATTTTATTTTCTATAGTGTCGATTCCAGCTACGGCGAGTTGACATTAGAGCCTTCGAAGGAGTCATCAGTCTCGCTTGATATTATTAGATCTTCGAACATCCGTACAACTTCCGACATGGGCGGTCGTTGATCTGGATCCGTAGAAACACAAGACATTGCAATTTGAAGCAACTCAACCATCTCTACCTCGATGTCGTGAAACCGCATCAATTCAGCATCAAAAACTTCTACCCTCGATTCCTTTAGGATGATGGATTGGGCCCATCGGGGAAGGTCGATGCCGTCTTCGCGTAAAGATTGTTGGTTTGGGGCTTTGCCGGTCAAAAGCTCGAGGAGGAGGACACCGTAGCTGTAGACGTCGGATTTGAAGGTGACCTCTTGGGTTTGGAGGATCTCTGGTGCTTGGTATCCGGTGAGGTGGTTCGGCGGCGGTTTGAGGCCGACGTCGGAAAGGCAGGCAACATGGTCTGGCTGGAGAAGGATGTTGGAGGATTTAATGTTTCCGTGAACCACGTTGCCGAGGAGGTGGAGATGGGCTAGTCCTCTGCCCACGCTTAATGCTATTTTCATTCTTGAATCCCAGTTTAACCCTATACTTCCACAGTCTCTACTTCCTGCCACATGGATTGGATATCAATAAAAACGTCATTCATTAAGATTGAATCCTTGAAAAATATGATATGTAGAGTGTGAGAGACTATGGGGTTTCACCTCAAAACCAATATCTCTTATAGAGTTGTAGAATCCTCACCTTTTCAATGTGGGACAATTGCCACAAGGTGAGTATCTCCAACATTCTCCCTCAAGATGGTGGCCATATTGGGAAATGCCATCTCCGAATTTGTGGAGTTACTTTTGCTTAAGCTTATGGTGGGGTCCACACCCACTTTAGAATTCAAAGTATTTTGGGTTGGATCGGAATTTGGGGGTCATTACCCACATTGAGCTATGATACCATATGAGAGAATATGGGGTTCCACCTTAAAACCAATTGGTAATGAGGAGAGTAACCCATATCTCTTTTATATTGATGTTGGACTCTCCCAATTTCCAATGTGGGACATTTGTGAGATCCTAACATAGAATGTGGCGAGTGTATTCACATACAATCATTGATTGAGGTTTATAATATTGAAATTGGGTCTTCCCTCAGACAATTATGTGACAACTAGTCTTTGGAAGTCATTTTGGAAGATTGAGGTTTCCCCAAATATTAAGTTAGAGGAGTAGAATATCCTTAAAAATGTGATCCTCTCCCGTGTCTATGGGAGCTAACATTCTTGATTGTTGTGTGCTTCGTGGAAGGTCTAAAGAAATTTATCTCCACGTGATTAAAGATTGCAATTTTCTAGTTCACGTTTGGCTCTTTGAATTTCCATATTTATCTTTTTGAGTCTACAAATTCAAGTGAAATGTTTCGGCAAGTGATTTGTGCAAAAATCTCCATAGGTGAACTTAGTAAAGTTCTTATAGTGATATGACAATTATGAGCACATCCTAACACTATATTGCATAATGACATTAATATGAGAAAGAAAAAAAAAAGGAAAAAGGAATTAATGGTTTAGATTGCCAATACTTTGAATTTATTTGGAGTTCTTTCTTATGTTGTCTCAAGTGGACGGAGTTGGATGGATCCCCCTCCCCCCCCCTCTAAAAGAAGCATGGGATCAGCTTGATGTAGGTAACTCGTGACATGTTGTGGGGAACGATGGAGGAGTTGGGTGGTTACCTAGAGATTCGAAAGGCATAGCTTGTTGGGCGTTAAATGAGGATTATGCATGAAAGCTTAATGTAGATAATTTATGGCATGCTGCGCGGAACGAGGGAAGAGTCGGGTTATGAGAGTCTGGCTATCTGGGAGGGGTTGAGGCACATCTTGTCTAATGTTCCTGATCCCATTCCTCACATCTTGGTTGAATTTGATTCTAAGTTGTTGATTAATCTTCCTAATGATATTTTTCATGATGTAACTGAACTCAACAATTTTGTCGCTAATATTAGGGATGAGATTGTGAAGAAGATATAATCTTATCATATTGTTATTATATTTGAATTGTTGAGATATTCGTTCTAGACTGTTCTTAGTGATAAGATCTTGTATTTTCTGTATTATTTATATTCTCTTATTTCCCTATATAAAGGGTGTGAAGTGTAAATAGGGATTATTGAATACAAAACCATATTTTCCCAATTTATTATTTTAGACGTTTTCTTGGTATCAGAGCCACATGGCCAACGCCAATTTTTCAAGAAATTAAGTTATGGTGAGTCCAAACCCTAGGTTTAGCAGCCCTCCTTTGAACCAGCTTTTAACCCAAATAACAACTACAATATTGGATAACCTTCTTCTTTGGAAAACTATAATCTTATGGGACATTTGACTGGAGAAGACAAATGTCCCCCTAAAAATCAATTTTTCGATTTTCAAACGGTTGTGTCATCAGCGTCAGACGCCTCAGCAACCAATGGTGGAGAAGCGTTAGGCAGCCTCGTCAATGGCAGCAGGACAAGGAATGCAGCAGGTGGCAACGCTTGCAGGCGCTGAAGCTGCACAGTAGCATGCGGGACCCACAATGACAGTTCTTGCAGGGACGCATATGGCACAACAGGTGCAGGCGGGACCCACGACGACAGCTTTTTCGCAGGGGCTGTTTGGGCTAGTGGCGGGTCCCACCGCAGGGTTTGTTTCATATCAAATCCAAATTCCAGCAGGTTCTTTTTCTATTTATGATTCCATTGGTAAATTTTCTAATCATTTTCTTGATGCTGATGATGCATGGGTAGCTGTAGATCAACTCGTTTTGGGTTGGATGTATAATTCAATGACCCCGAAGTTGCAACACCAGTGATGGGCTTTGAAACTAATCAGACAGTCGTTTTAGAACTTTTTGGGGCTCAATCTCGAGCTGAAGCGAATTATCTCCACCAGGAATTTCAACTGTGTCGTAAATGCTCTTTAAAAATGATTGAGTATTTGTGTATCATGAAAAAGCATGCAGACAATTTACAGCTTGCTGGCAGTCCGGTTTCTTCTCGGACCTTAATTTCCCAAGTACTATTGGGACTCGATGAAGAATATAATGCAGTAGTGGAAAATGCACAAGGGCGAACAGATCTCACCGGTATCAGTTACAAACTGAACTTTTGTGTTTAAAAAGAGGATTGAGCATCAAGCTTCGTAGAAAACAGTTTCTTTTAATCAGTCAGCCTCAGCAAACATGGTTGCGATCCAATGTGGCTCACAACAGTGGTCCAAATCCCAAAATTATCCATTTTCTAGAGGTGGTCGTGGTCAGTAATCTCATAGAGGTGGTCGAGGTCGTGGTCGAGCTCGTGGAAGTAGTACCAGAGATTATAGCCAAATCATGTGTTATGTGGGTGGTTGTTTAGGGCACACTCCTAATATTTGTCGTGACAGGTTCACTCATAATCAAAATCGTGGGCAGCAACAATATGATGGCCCGAGTCAACAATGAAGTCCTTCTCATTATAGTCACCAGACTGCCTTCTCAAACTCACTTAGTGGAAGGGCATTCGTCTATCCACAGGCTTTTCATGCACAACAGAGCTCGAATTCGTTCATTGTTAGTCCTGACACTGTAGTTGACCCAAATTGGTATCTGGAAAATGGTGCTTCAAATCATGTCACGTCGGACTATAATGGCCTATCACATCCTGCTGAGTATGGAGGTAATGAGTTTTTCACTATTGGTTATGGTCATCAATTATTTATTACTCATATTGAGTCTGCTTACTTGTCTAAGAGTCATGGGGCACTTAAACTTGAGAATGTATTGTATGTGTCGTATATTGCTAAAAATCTGATTAGTGTGTCTAAACTTACTCGAGATAATGATGTCTTTATAGAATTTCATGGAAATTATTGTCTTGTGAAGGATACTCGTATAACCAGCACGGTTTTGAAAGGGGTGCTTAAAGATGAGTTGTATCAAGTGGAGCGTAACAGTGTTGTGAGATCACTCCCTACTCTAAATATGAGTCAATGGTTTTAGAAACTACACCTTTAATTTGTTCTGCATTAGTTTTTCCTAGTGTTAGGTCAGAAAATGTGGTGGTGTCCAAGTTTGTTTGGCATCAACGCTTAGGGCATCCGTTTTCTAATATTTTGCAGGTTGTAGTGAAAAACTTTAGTTTGCATGTTTCCTTGAATGATCATGATAGTTTTTGTGAGGCTTGCAAGTTTGGTAAAATGTATTCTCAACCATTTTCTCTTTCTAGTTCTCATGCTCTTACTATGTTTGAACTTGTTCACACTGATTTGTGGGGGTCTGCTCCTGTTGCTTTGTCTGATGGGTATAAATATTATGTACACTTTCTTCATGATTATAGTTGTTTAGTCTGAATCTATCCGCTTAAGTTCAAAAGTGACACTCTTAGTGTTTTTAAACATTTTTTGGCTATGGTCCAAAATCAGTACAGTTGCTCTATTAAAGCCCTTCAGTCGGACAATGGTGGAGAGTATCAATTGGTGCATCATTTATGTAGTGAGTTAGACATCAGCATATTGTCGAAACTGGCTTAACGTTGTTGCACATGCCACTATGCTACTGAAATTTTGGTGGGAAGCTTTTCTTACTGCATTTTTTCTAATAAATGGCTTGCCTACTCCTATGTTGGGTGGTCAGTCTCCGATGGAAGTTATTACAAAATGTCAGCTAAATTTCAAGAAGCTCTGGGTGTTTGGTTGCGCATGTTACCCATACCTTCGACCGTATAATTCTTAGAAATTCCAGTTTCATACAAAGCGGTGTGTGTATTTGGGCCCTAGTCCTGTTCACAAAGGACACAAATGTCTGAGTCCTTCTGGACGAGTGATTATTTCTCGCCATGTGACGTTTAATGAAGCAGTATTTCCCTTTGCTACATGGTTTCCTTCCTCTGGTACATCTTCGTTATTGTCTGACTTGCCTTCTCCTGCACCGCCTTTGAATCAGTGGCTGGGTTCCCTTCTTGTTCTGGTTCGTCCACGCGTTTTAGAACAACAACAGCCTGTTGTTGCACCTCTTGTAGGCACCCTTGCTCGTGTCTCTGTTCCAGTTCCGACATCGTTACACAATGATCTGCAGGTTCAGAATAGTGGTAGTATTCATGTTGAGGTGCAGTCCCCTATATCTCGAGCTCCCCGCTCCCCTGCCTTGTCTCTAAATGTCGCATCATCACCCGAGCAAGTCGTGCCACAGCTTTGCGGCATGTTCCTGTGGTCCCTACGCATTCCATGGTAACTTGATCTAAGAGTGGAATTTTTAAACCTAAAGTTTGGGTCTCTACGGTTACTTGAATGGTCTAATGTTGAACCCACTCGGGTTGCAGATGCTCTCAAGACTCCTGTTTGGAAGACTGCAATGGAACAAGAGTTCACTGCCCTCATGCACAATGATACATGGTCCTTGGTTCCACCCTCGACATCTTAAAATGTGGTTGGATGTAAATGGGTCTTCAAAATCAAGCCAAATGCAGATGGTTCTGTTCAACGGCATAAAGCTCGTCTTGTGGAAAAAGGCTTTCATCAAAATCCTGGTGTGGATTATTTTGATACGTTCAGTCCAGTTGTCAAAGCATCCACTATCCGTATCGTTCTCTCTCTGGCCTTATCTCGCAATTGGCTCCTAAAACAACTTGATTTTAAAAATGCTTTCCTCAATGAGACACTTGAGGAAGATGTATTTATGTATTAACCTCCCGGTTATGTGGATTCTTTATATTCACAATATGTGTGTAAGCTCAAGAAAGCGCTCTATGGCCTTAAACAGGCTCCTCGAGCTTGGAACAATGCTCTCAGAACAGTACTGCTCTCTTGGGGATTTGTCAACATCGTTCTGATACATCTCTTTTTATTTATAATCATGGGACCACTAGAGTTTTACTTATGGTATATGTTGATGATGTCATCCTGACTGGCAATGATCCTGCGTTTATCTCTCAGCTGGTCTCTTCTTTGAATCATCAGTTTTCACTGAAAGATCTTGGTTTCCCGAGTTATTTTTTGGGTATCCAGGTGTCCCGACTCCCATCTGGTATGTTGCTCACTCAAACAAAGTACATCGATGACTTGCTGGTCAAACTTAATATGTCCAATGCCAAGCCTGTGCCTTCCCCGTCAGTGGCTGGAACCATGTTGTCTTTGTCTGACGGCAACCATCTTTCTGATCCATTTGTCTATCGGAGCACTGTTGGTGCCTTGCAATATCTCACCAACACGAGAACTGATATTGCTTATGTAACACCCTAAGTTAGTTTTCTAAATAATTTTGTTTAAATAAGTTAATTAAATTTAAAGGTTTGAGATTGTTTATAATAGAATAAAATAAATATATAATTCTCTAAGTTAAAATTGATTTTTCCATGCTCTAAAATAATTAATTGTTAAAATTAAGTTTGTTTAAATATACTTAATTCCCTTATATCAAATTGAGGTAAACAACATTAAGGTTTTTCTAAGCATTTTAAATTAGGTGCCCAAAATGGAAAATAAATTTTGGTATAAAAAAAATAGTTATTGTATTTTTTTTCCTTCTCTTTCTTAAAAAACAAAAAAATTCCAACAACTCCATTCTTTTTTATCTCTCTCTACAAAACAACATTAAACTCACTTCTTCTTTCTAAGTTTCCTAGAGCTAGAGAGCTCTGTTTGCAATTCCTGATGGTTGTCGAAGCGCTGATGATCATGGGGAAACACGACCTACAATTGCAGGTCAGTCTACAGAATCTATGAC
>JBBMEF010067963.1:0-10905 GCA_037832685.1 Sicyos baderoa | reverse complement strand
TATTTTACCTTTTGAGCTTTATATTTCGTCTTCTCCTAAAGTTTCAATTTTATCATTGTAGTGGTTATAGAGCGTGGAATGTCAACCACGGATTGAGGGCTAAAAATTTAAATTGGACATGTGTACAGGTAGAGTAGTTAACAAATAATTTTGTTAGTTTTCTTTATCATTACGAATTATCTACTAAGTATATGTAAATTATCTTTTTCACTAGTGCCCTATACAAAGTGGATCCGTAGTTTGTGGATTTTACGTCCAATTATTCATGCGGAAGATGATCTATAACCCAGAAAAAGACATATTGAGTCTTGTAAGTTTTAAATTTAATCATATAATCACATATTGAGTCTTGAACCACTTAGTAATTTTGTCATAATTAATGAATTATATATGTCTTTGCAGTTCAAGGACGGCTCAAGCACATTCTCTCAAGCTGATATTGATGAGGTACGAGTATAATGGGCTACATTTATAGGTAGATATATGATGTGCCAAAATTAGTTGTATATACAAAGTCTTAGTCTTCCACATTTTATATATAGTTTGTTACTTTGCCTTGATCTGGAGGGACCAAGTCCCATTTTTTCTATTATGATTTTGTATATAGTTATGGATGTACAATCTATATGTGAATTTTTGTACAGGTACTTTTTTTTGGGATTACATAATTGCCCCGCTATGCTGCCAAAATTTTGGTAGCATATTTCCATTTTCCTGTGTTAAACATGCATGAATATGTGTAAAAGTATAAGTGTTAAATCACATTGTGTATATATATGGGTCAAGTTTAGATTATTGGGTTTAGAAATGTGTTAACTTCTTTCATTGGAAGGGTCAACACATGTTTCTTTTTTTTTTTATTAAGTTTGAATGACTTTCAATGACGGGCACAACTTGTACACACATGATCTAATTTTTTTTTAATTGTTTGAACGGTTTTCAATGGCGGGTACAACTTTCTTCTTTAATAATTGTGGGGTCCATATCTTTCTTTCTTTTCACATCCGATGCTTGATAATTTTTAATGGTACGTAACTAATAATATATTTTAATAGCGGGATGAAACATTTTAAAATAACCCAACTAGAGCTAGATGATTTCTGTATAAAAAAAAAAAAAAAAAAAAAAAAATCGATGGCGGGCAAGTATGCCCGCCTTCAATATCGCTCAATGGTGAGCACACGCACCCGCCTTCAAAAAGAATCGTAGGCAAGCAAACGCGCTGGCCTTAAAAAAGAATCGAAGGCGAGCGCGTATCCTTCGTTACCCTGTCCGCCTTCGTTTCTCTTCGATGCTAGGACTATTGAAGGCGGACAGCTGCCCGCCTTCAATATTTATTAATGGCGGGACACGCCCGCCTTCTTTATTAATTTTTGTACTAGTGACACAATATCAAGTTCGATAAGATATTTTTGGTCTAGTAAGGTATTAAAAGTCTTTTTTCAAAAAAAAAAAAAAAATTTAAAAGTCTAAATCGTTACAAAAAGAAATGTCAATCCCCATTCCCTCCACTTGTTATCCTCCACATGACTCTGTCCTATACCAACTTCGTTTTTTCCTCAGCCTTTCCACGATCTTTGAACCTTAATATTATCATAAGGTAGTTCCTTATATTCATTGGTGAGAGACTATGAGAGTTAAACTACAAGCTTCGGAGGATAATGGCACATGGAGTGTTGTTCCTCTGCCTCCAACACAATCTTCTATTGGTTGTAAATTTGTTTACAAGGTCAAGTTAACGACTGATGGCACTATAAAGAGATACAAAGCCTAGTTAGTCATAAAGGACTATACTCAACAGAAAGAGTTGGATACATCGATAAATTCTCCTCGGTTGCAAAGTTAGTAACTATAGGCGTTATTTTAACAATGGTCATAGCTTTCAATTAGCCATTAGTTCAATTGGGTGTAAATAATGTATTTCTGCATGGTGACTTGTTTGAAGACGTTTACATGAATCTCCCCTTAAGATACAAATCAAGTGTGCACTTACAGTATCCTAATCAAGCATTTACAGTCCTTTCAAATTCGTGCACTTACGGATTGAGACTAGGCAGCTTGTCCAAACATCTTTGAAACTCACTTTTATCTCTTTGTTGGGGACTCTCTAGTGTCTTGGAAATTGAATAAACAAACCATCATCTCTCGATCCTCTACTGAAGTCGAATACATGGCATTGGCCTTAATAGCTTGCGAGGTCGTTTGTGTTATGTTTACATACGTTTTCATCTTTTCTTTTCTTTTTTTTTATGACAATGAGGTAGCACTCCATATCGCTACTAATCCGATGCTCCACGAGCACACAAAACATATTGAACTCAACCATCACATCATTAAAGACAAGGTGTAAGATTAAACAATTAAACTCTTCTCTGTTCGCAGCCAACAAAAACTTGGAGACCCATTTACCAAACCTTTATCAACAAGAGTTTTGTTTCCCCTCATTCGGCCTTATAGATTTATATATTCCATTTTGAAGGGCCTATTAGAATAATGGTTAGTAGGTTGAATATTGTTAGCAGATAGTTTTACTATATCATTGTATACTTTGGGTAATTAGGGATAGGTATTACAAATAACAAAACTCTCATACATATGAATGTGTAGGGATATCTTATATTCTGAAATACGGTACTATTGATGCCACAAAAAATTATTTTACTAAAAAATATTTTATAAAGTATATAATTTTTGTGGGATAATGGCAAACGGGGGCCTTTTTTTAACTTAATTTTAAAAAAGGTCAATTTTCAACTTATTTCTCAAAATGGGTCGTTGCGTCTTTCTGAAAGACGCAACCAAGCTTCTTTTTTTTTGTTGCGTCTTTCAGAAAGACGCAATGTGCATTTATTTTTGTCGTTTATGGTGGCGTCTTTTAGAAAGATATCCCTACACATATAAAACAAATACATATATAAATATTGTACTTTTACATCCCTACAGATTTAAAAAAACATATATAAATATATTTTCTCATCCTAAATACTAATACGCATTAATAATAAACTTAAACTAACATATATACTATATTTAAAAAAAACATATATAAATATTGTACCTGACACGTGGTGGCAGTGTCAGGCGTGTGTTTACGAGGAGGTTGCGTCTTTTTGAAAGACGCAACCCAACGTCTGTCCAACTTTCCATTTTTTTTGACGTCACGTGCCCGACATGGTTCCGGCACACGCTTTGATCATGTTGACCATGTGGTTGCGTCTTTCTGAAATACGCAACCCAAAAAAAAAGTTTGGTTGTGTCTTTCAGAAAGACGCAACGATCACTTTTAAGAAATAAGTTGAAAATGAGCCATTTTTTAAAATTAAGTAAAAAAAAGCCCCGTTTGCCATTATCCCAAATTTTGTGGTACCGAAGTTCACATCTCTAAAAAGTAGGTCCCTAAAATAACTCTCCCTGACTAATGAGAAAAATATTAAAGTACCAAATTACCCTCATTTATATTATAAAACTTTCAGCTTTTTTTCTCAATTATTACATTCTTAAATCACAAATATGAGCTTCCACCCTCTGAAATGCTTTGTAGTTAAGGTTGCCACCCTCTCGATTTGCCCGCTGAAATGTTTCTCTCATTTTTCAATCACCTACAAAAATATGAAAACATAATTTATATTCAGATTCCACCCATGAATCACAAAATTGTCAGATGCCAAAAAAATATTTTGGAAAAAAAGGCCATTTGATTAAATATATTTCTCAGATCCCTCAAAATCTAGTGAATTTTTCATCAATTTGGCTTCCAAACCGTGCAAAACATCTAACCCCCAACATGAAACTAAGAACCCACTTCCAAAATGTTAGAATTAGTGGGAAAAAAGATATTCGAACTTATGTCTTTTTGGTCGGTGATGAGATATTGCTTTGGTTGGCAATACAACCCCAAAAAAATGCTAAACACAACCCCAAAATGTTACATTGGGTATGATGACTGATAACTCGCTAACGCGAAGGGATTTATATAGCGAAACATCGAGTAAGTTAGTGAAATTCATAAGTAATTCGTTAAAGTTCGCGAACTTCACAACCTTACGGTTTTCTGAGTAAGGAAGATGTATTTTTCTATAAACTGTTAGAATTATTTAACGTTGTTGTTTATGAGATAAAACAGTATTTCGCTGTCATATATTCTCGCGAACGCGAACCAAGAGATTACATTCCAACTCGAGAGAGGCACGTGGCAGACATCCAACCAAGGACGCACCAGAGCCAAGAGTCGTGCAAACGGACGAGATTAGCGGGACGAAGTGGAGAACGTGGGCGAAAAGAGCGAACACAATCCATTCCCTATAAAAGCTAGAGTTTGAGACGAATAAACTACGGAAGAAATATAGAACTAAAACGTTGCCGACGGAGAAAATCTGAAGAGATTGGAAAAGAGTTGAGAGATCAATCCATAGTACTTTTAAGGAGACTTGTTGTACATGAAGCCAACTCGGTACTTGGAGCTCAGTCGCTAGCAACTCAGTATTTATATTTGTTTCGCCATTTTACTGCTTTCTTTACTGTTTTTCCTTTATTGCTTTATTTACAGCTTTTCGCAATTTTACTGTTTTATTTATCACTTTTCGCATATTTTAAAATCTATTATTTTATTCAAACGTTTACATTTATAAAGTTCATTTATTCAAATCTGAGTTACTTTATTATTCGCTTGTTTATTTAAATTTCAATACATGATAAGCAAAAATAGTATTCGCTAAGTTAATTTACAACGAAAGCCGTTTGCTGAATGTAAAAGTATAGGGAGAGGTCGGGAGATTCCGCTATTTAGCTTCAAGAGAAGTAAATATTTCTATGCTTTAATCTAGGTATTTTGAAACGAGAGTTTACAATTCACATTCGCTTAGAGATAAGATTTACTAGAATTTAAGTACAAATTCAACGAACTTATGATTCGAGAGAACTAAGTCAGTTGAGCGTTAGTCGAAATTGTTTAATTAATCTGCGAATTCTTATTTGCGAATTTTTGCAGCTTTGTTACATTATTTTACGCACTCGAAAACCAACTTTTCACCAAACTTCTTTATCACATAACAACCTGACAAATTGTTATAACACAATCTCGCATTCGCACCAACTTACAAATCGAAACGAACTAAATATAATTCCATGTGGAGATGACTTATTACTTACTTTAAAACTTGCTGCAAACGATAATGTACACTTGCATTCTCAATTCGCTATAGAGATTCATTTATATTTTTTCGCTAACTGCGAACCACCTATTCAGCGAACAATGACTTTTCAAGATTATAGTTTATTATTATTATTTTTTTTTTTTATATTCGTGACTGTCCGAGCCAGCTTTCGTGCACATCGACTAATGTCACGGGGCATACCGGTTGACGCTACAACATTCGGATGTCAAGAAAACCCGTAGGTGTAACGACCCGACTTTCTAAAATACTCTAATGGGGTGTTACGGGCGCATGCATTTTAAAATGTTTGAAATAAGTTAAATGAATACATGTGATTTCCAACAAAACCTCATAAAATCATGAAACACCACTAAGGGTTTGAAAACATATAAAACATGGTCCAAGATCTCGATAGTTCAAAACAAATACAGTTTAAGAGAGTTTAAAACATAAAGTTTGTCACTAATTAAAATAATGCAGAAGGGAGAATGTCGACACCGTGTCCATGATCGAAGCAGCTCCCAACCTAGCCACCTCGGAATGGGTTCGTACCTGAAATGTAAGGGGTGAGTATATCGAAATATACCCAGTAAGGAGGCCCACTATGGGGTTAAGCATGCAAACAGAAACAAGTTAGAAAATACAATAAAAGAAGCTAAGTGCCTCGCACATGCGTGCCCGGCCTATGGGCCGGTCACGAGCAGACAATGTCAAACGACGGAGTGAACAAAAGTATAGGATCATCTGACTGTTGTCAGGAAGGGACCACGAGGGAGGGAAACCCGTAGTTTCCCTAAACCCTGGGTTGGGACACGTCTCAAACCGTGTCCACAGAGACATACACAAATATCCGGGGGTAGCCTGGCCTCTGCCAAGGACCCGCTGAGCTGTACTGGGAGACATACACAAAGGTCTCGGGTAGCCTGACATCTGCCAGGGACCCGCAACGCTTCCACTGCGCCACTCCAATAGCGTAGCAAAAGCGGCACGCAAACACCAAAAGTCACCCGACCCTGAGTCTCGGGCTAGGACACGTCCCATACCGTGTCCAAATAGACATACACAAATGTCTCGGGGTAGCCTGGCCTCTGCCAGGGACCCGCAACGAGTGAGGGGAACACTTAGCATCCCTCGGGACCACGAGAGAGGGGAACACTTAGCATCTCTCGGGGTTTGTTTGGGACACCACTTTGGTTATGGTAGACGGAGGCATCATTATAACTGTGGGTCAAGGTGAACGTTGTAAGGAAGGTTGATTATTGAAGCAATACAAAAGGGCATATCGGTATAGGTAACCACTAATTATGATAAACAGTAAGGGGACATGGGTTCAGTTATTACAACCAACTCGACGTCTACATAACGGGACCCAAACACATCCTAAATCTCGGGCAAGACATTGATATTCCAGTCGTGTCACTAAGGGCATACACAATGTCGATTAGTCATCTGACCCTGTCAGGAAGAGCAACGAGTGAGGGAAAACTGCAGGGTCCCTAAACCTCGAGCTCGGGGCACACAAAGACATCCCCAACATGCGGGACCGACTGCCTGCAGTCAACATCCCATAGTGCATGCAGGCTCACCGACATGCATTCCTCCGCGCCTTCATCTGTCCCAGTGGCCTCTTCCAGTAAGTATCCGGGTCAATGCAGATGAACAATTCACCATCTCTCATACTGGGACGGTAAACAAGTGGGGGCATGCACGGAGCAGGTAGGACCCCACATGTATAACAGAAGAGGTAGATAGCCCTAGAGTCATACAGGATCTAAACTAGGCATGTGCTCGACAACCAAGGAACTCGTTATTCCGCAAACAATATGACTTGTGGTCGGGATCCAACCACTAGTCGGATCCATATAGACAACCCAAAGGGTAATGCGACCCAACCACGTATCTCGAAGCACAGAGGATCTTTTTCCTCGCTCGGTTCCTAAGGGGCGCAGCGATTCACATTACAACACGAACATCATCATGCATCACGAGCCTTATAGGGAGTGAGCTATCTGCTCATCTAGGTGGTTAATACAATAACTGACATAGTGATTCTAATGTTGATCATAAATTAGATACTGAGATAACGAGTTGCTACAAAAGAAACCCTAGGCAGCAAATAGAGAAACCAAACATATAGTCATAACAACATGAATACAGACAATCATAGATGGATCAAACAACAAGCCGACATGCACATATCATTTATGAGCTAACTAACACATTATGGCTAATCTAAACATAACTACATGCGTAAACCCGAGTGATCCAATTATTCGAACACAACAAGCATGTACTCAGTCAACACATAAACGAGCAAGGCACGATTCACGGAGATACGAATTAATCACATAGGCTTTCAATCACAACGACATGCACGAGTCACTAAACCTTCACTTTTCCATACTTTCTAACTTATTCCTAAGTACATGCTTAAAAGCCACAAACTCGGATCATAATGGATCTCCTTACCTTCCCGACGTCTTGACCGAAACACCACGAGAAGCCACAAGCTAAATGACGAAATAACGATGAAACTCGAAAGCACCTAAACATAGAAAAGCGAGCAAAAGTCAACAAAACGAGCAAACAAAGCCGAACTAACCAAAACGAAGCTCACCACGCGAACGGGGACGAAAAAGAGAGCTGACGACGCGTCGCCGGAACACGGCGGCGCGTGGTCGACCGGCGGCGGCGCGTCGCAACCAAACAGAACAAACTTTACCTCAAACTCTTCGTCTCGGTGCAACGATCTCGGAACAGGTTTCGGAATTTCAATCAGACTCCTCTAGCTCCCAAAAACTACGAAACAATAAATAGATCTAAGTTGAGTTTCAACCAAACTCGCCGGAAAACTCCATTAACGACTAGGATGGAGCTCGAAACAAGGTCTTATGGGAGAAGATGGCTTACCTGATAGGTGGAGAGAAGAGGCAATGGATTGACGAGCTCGAAGCGAGCTCGCCGGCGCACTCGGGACGGCGCTGTCGCGGGCGTGCGAAGGAGCCGCACGGCGAGGCAGACGACGACGGGGCGAGGAGACGACGGCGGGGCTGGGAGGGCGAAGGCGACGGCGGCGGCGGCAAGCTGCGAGGTGGCGGCGAGGGCAGCGAGCGGCTAGGGTTTTCGGGGGGGGGCTTGATGGTCGCGCGCGCAAAAGGAGAGGGAGGGGGAGACATCGACACGTGGACGGCTGTGGTTGAAGGGGAGGGCTGCGATCGAAGGGCTCCGGTTGTGCCACGTGGCACGCGAAGAGGGGAGGGGAGGAGAAAACTGGGATCGCGACAAATGTCGCGTCCTGAGCTTTTTTTTTTTTTTTTTTCAGGATTAAGGCGTTACAGTAGGTATTAATTTGAAATTAATTCCTAGGTAGGTGACCACCATGGGGTTTGAACCTATTACCTTATGCATCAATCATGACGAAAAACTCATAACCATGACGTTGAATTGAATTACAACAAATCAACCAAGTTATCATGTCACCACCCACTTTTTAAATAGGAGTCCCATACTTTTGTTTACGTATAAAGATATGTAATTCATACATTTACAAAAAATAAAGGGAAAACTTGGAAAATGTATTATTTAAGAAACAAACTCAAGGAAATGTCTATGACTTTTTTGTATTTAAATGCATGTCCATTTGTTTATTTAAACAAATAAACTCTAAATAATTAAATATACAATAGACTTATATTCCCCTCGGACTTTAAATTCATTTAATTTTCTATACATTGTTCCAAAAATTAAAATGACCTTTTGTAACAACGATTCAAAAAATAAAGGGAATTGAAATTTAAATATGAAACTTCTCAACAGAATTCCAACGAATATGAACTTAAAATTTTCATTTAGACAAAATTTAAATAAAAAATTGATGAAATATATAAATTTGAATTTAATTTTTTTACCTTATCGTATGTACGTACGTATGCAACATAGAAACTCATCCCACGTCGCCGAAGCCAATACAACGGAGCATCGAAATGACACCTGACGCACATGTGGACAACCAAAGGTCATTAAACACAAAAATCCCCCAAACCCTCTCTGAGCTCTCTCCCCCATGCGATGCTCGTCCGTTGAAAGGAGATTAAACACCTGACGCACATGTTGCTGCCCCTATAAACAGACGCACGAACGTACCAGTTGCAAGTCTCGTGAATGCATACCGCAGTAAATTGCGACTTGCTAGACTTTATGGTACTAATCTGGAAGCTTTTACTCAGTGTTAACTTACAGAGTGATTCCTTCAAGACGTCCTTATTGAGAAACAATATACCAACTTTCATTGCACCTGACCCTAACAGTGCATCTGAGTTGTACATATATGTACGCATGGTTTTTATTTCAACTATTACGCAGCAGTCGGTATATAGCTTGTTGCCAAACCCAATGAGCATCCACCAAACATCGCTATCTTCAATTAGATGTATAACCTTGCTTCTGACATACCCCAATTTGTAAATGCACAAACTTGAAATTTTGGAATCCTCGTTGAGTTCGAGACGGTCACGGATGGATGAAAAGAGTTGAGATATTGTGCATCCATTAGCCACGTCAAGCGACAAGGTGCTGTAATTTGAGTATGCATTGGTCGTGTCTCAACCCCTATGGAATGCAATGATAACCGGAATATTTTTCGTTGAATAGGAGATTTGGCTTATTGTAACGGCCCGGGATTGCAGACCGACAGTTAAGGTTAGTTGGCCATTAATATTCTCGTGGATTCTTGGAATCTTTGGTTCTTGATTTATTAAAGATTCGGTTTGTTGTTTCAGGTGCTCGGGTTGCTTGAGGTTGTATTTTGAAATAAAGAATAAATGGTAATTTAAATGTACTCTTGGTGGGGCTTGAACTCATGCCCTTGATGTGCTTGTTATGAAAGGAAAATAAAATTCTAATTGGTGATGTCGCCGGGTCTCGAACCCCCACGCTAGAGGAATTTTGGTGTGTGGGAAAAAGGAAATTATAAGGTAATTTTTAATGGCTTTAATAAGGATTTTAGATGAGTAAAGAATTAATAAAAAAGAAGGAAAAATCGTGAAATCCCCTTCCGCTTGTGCGATTCTGCAGCGCCTTCCCTATCGCGATTTTTCTTCTTGCGTTTCTCCTTCGCCAAAGAGCAGAATCGTCGATCTCCAGCCAGCGTTCTTCGTTCCTCCTTCAAGGTAAATTCTCTTCCTATTTCCCCTCCGTTTCCATCGTATTTCTTGGCTAAATTGGGTTACAATTGATCAAGAAGAGGGGGGGCTATTCTTGCTAATTCTTGAGGGTTCTTGGTTTGATTAGCCTCTCGCAGCAACAGCCAATCGTTCACGCCTCGCCACAGCAAGCTTCCAGCGGGGACGTCGTCTTCATCTTCCAGTGGCAGCGTCGTCGTCCTCTTTCATCCGAGCGCCAGCAGCCCGAGATCGCCAGTCGCAATTCAGCACCGTTTCAGCCGCTAGCAGCGCCCGTCGCAATTCGTCCAGCGCATGTGCGTCTCGTCCGTGCCGTTTCCTTCCATCGCGTTGTCCAAGCAGCCCTTAGGCAGCGCCTTCGGCTCCTATCGAAGCAGTGAAGCATAGTAGGCAGCAGACGCAGCCTTTCGCACCGCTTCGGGGTAAGTTCTAAGGTCGTTTTAATTGTTTTATGCTGCTGCTTAGAGGAGTTAACGGGTTGTTTGGGTGACTTATATTTAATTAGATGTTGTTTATGATGGATGGTATTTGCTAGGTGTTCGGAACCCTTGTTGGCTTCGTTAGGAGACCGT
>JBBMEF010067952.1:0-10908 GCA_037832685.1 Sicyos baderoa | reverse complement strand
CTTCTTTGCGAACTTCTATTGCTTATTTACTTATTTGCAGAACCGATAACCAAAAACCACTCTTCAAAACATTTACCTGATAACAAATTGACAACTTGTTATCACAAGCCTCACAATTCACTAACTTATAGATAAATGAACTAAGACATAATTCCCTGTGGAGATGACTTTTTACTTACTTTAAAACTTACTGCAATCGATAAGGTATACTTGTCTTTGCAATTCGCTGTAATTCTTATCATATTATTCGCAATTTGCGAACCACCCTTACACCGAACAGTGAGTCGATCAACAACTACTAGAACCGACGTAAACTTTTTACGTGTCTTTGAAAGTCCTGATATGAAATCCATGGAGATGTCATTCCATATCCACTCTGGAATTCTCAATGGTTACAGCAGTCCTGCTGGTTTCACCCTCGGCGCTTTTACTTGCTGGCAGGTTAAACACTTACTAACAAAGGTCGGAATGTCTCTTTTCATATTATTCCACCAGTAGCACTGTTTCAAATCCTGGTACATTTTAGTACTCTCTAGGTGCTAAGAAAACAGAGAACTGTGTGCCCCGTTCAGCAATTCAGACTTAATATCGACATCACCCGAAACAAATAACCGCTGTCTGAACTGCAACCCCCTGTCGAAAGCTACCGACCAATCAGTTCCCTCCTCAGCGTAAGCTCTAGCAAACAACACCAACAATCCTTGGTCATTCTGCTCTCTTTCTATAATTCTCTGCCTTAGTGGGGACTGAACTGTTAAATGGGACATTTGTGTTGTAGTTTCTCTGCCTAACACAATCTCATATCAGTCTAAATCACGCTGCAGAGGTGCTGGCAAAATTGTTCAGGCCGCAGAATGCGTCGTCTTCCTACTCAGGGCGTCGACTACAACATTGGCCTTTCCCGGGTGGTAAAGTATCTCGCACTCGTAGTCCTTTACTAACTCCAACCAACGACGATGTCTCATGTTAAGTTCCTTTTGAGTGAAGAAATACTTCAAGCTCTGGTGGTCCGTAAAAATCTTTATTTTTTCCCCGTACAAGTAATGCCTCCAAATCTTTAATGCAAACACCACTGCTGCCAACTTCATGTCGTGAGTCGGATAGTTTTGCTCATAATCTTTGAGTTTTCTAGAAGCATAAGCGATAACCTTCCCCTTTTGCATTAGGACACATCCAAGTCCGAACTTCGACGCGTCACTGTAAACCACGAAATCATCTGTCCCTTCCGGGACTGCCAACACTGGCGCTTCGGTCAAACGCCTTTTCAATTCGTTGAAATTGACTTGGCACTACTCGATCCACACAAAAGATTGTCCCTTCCTGGTTAACTGCGTCATAGGCCCTGCTATTTTAGAAAAAACCTTCTACAAAACGTCTGTAATAACCTGCCAGACCCAGGAAACTTCGCACCTCTGCTACGGAGGTAGGGCTTTTCCAATTACTTACCGCCTCAATCTTGGCAGGGTCCACCGAGACTCCCTTGCTGGAAACAACGTGGCCCAAGAATGCAACCTTACCGAGGAAAAACTCACACTTGGAGAACTTAGCAAATAGCCGGTTGTCTCTGAGTGCTGACAAAACCTTCCTTAGATGTCCTTCGTGCTCCGCCTTGGTCCTTGAGTAAATCAAGATGTCGTCGATAAATACAATAATGAACTTGTCTAGAAAGTCTTTGGATACTCTATCCATCATGTCCATGAATGATGCAGGTGCATTCGTTAGTCCAAAAGACATTACCACGAACTCGTAGTGTCCGTATCTAGATATGAAGGCAGTCTTAGGAATATCTTGTTCTCGGATCCTCAGCTGATGATATCCGGATCACAAATCAATCTTCGAGAACATCGAAGCCCCCTACAGTTGGTCGAACAAATCGTCTATCTTGGGCAAAAGGTACTTGTTTTTAACTGTCACTTTATTCAGTTCGCAGTAATCGTTGCATAGCCTCATCGAACCGTCTTTCTTTTTAATGAACAACACCGGTGCTCCCCAAGGCGACACGTTTGGTTTAATAAACCTGTTATCAATCAGCTCTTGCAGTTGCACTTTTAATTCTTTCAATTCAGTCGGAGCCATTCTGTATGGTGCTCTAGAGATAGGAACTCTCCCGGGTTATAACTCCATACAAAAGTTGACTGCCCTGGGCGGCGGCAAACCAGGCAGTTCGTCTGGAAACACGTCCACGAATTCACCAACTACTGGCAAGGCCCAACGAACGTCTCTGAGTTTTGATCTCCTGAAACGGACGCCAAGAAACCCCAAGCTCCTCTTGATAATAGTTTTCTTGCCTTCAACGCTGAAACCATCTTAGGGCATTCCCCGGACCTCTGTCCCCTGAACTTGAAGCTCGACTTTGATGGGGGGTTGAAAATGACTTCCTTTTAGCGACAATCGATCACGGCATGATTTTTGGACAACCAGTCCATACCAATTATTACATCAAAATCACTCATAGGCAAGACTAGGAATGTAATGTCTAGGGATTGACCTGCTATGACCAGCTTGCAGGCTTTAACCTTCTCACAAGCTGTCATGCTCACTCCTGTTGGAGTGACTACTACTAACTTAAACCCTAACGGTTCCAACTCAAAACCAGCAGATAACACAAAGCATGCAGAAATGAACGAATGCGTATAACCAAAGTCAAACAAAGCATAAACAAGATGGCTAAGGAGAGATAGTGTACCTGTGACCGCATTAGCTGAAGTTTCAGCCTCCTTTTGGGTCGTTGCAAAAAACTCGGCCCTCTTGCTGTGCCAACCTAGCCGCTGGTGTTCTTGCTGGTACAAAAACTCCTACCTTTTCTGTAACTCCGGGTGAAGAGCAGTTCCTAGCAAAGTGGCCTTCCTTGCCACACTTATAACAAACCATGATCCCTGAATCGCACCGGCCTATATGTTTCTTGTCGCATGCCCTGCACTCTTTCGGGTTATGCTACTCTGGATTTTGATGGCATCACTCAGACCCGTAATTACGTTGATCGTATTTCTGATGCCGCCTACTATGGTTTCTATCATAATCGTATCTCTGCCTTGATCCCCCATGTTTTGACGACCTGTTTGGCTCAAATTTCCTCTTGATTCCTTGGCTCTCCATAGGCGAAAGTAACTTAAAACCCGCTAGCCTAAACTTCCTATCCAGATTCTTAGCCAACTCGACACAATCCCTATAAGTAGTAGGTTTGTGAGCGAAGACGTCTTCCTGGATCCCATCATGCAACCCGTTAGCGAAGTATCTAATTCGCTGTTTCTCAGTTGTCAGTAATTCCTCTGCAAAATGACTGAGTTCATCAAAGCGGAACTCATATCTCTCTACTGAATCGGTTCCTTGTTTAATAGCGGCAAACTAGGCAATCTTTTGCTATCTATCTGACTCAGTGAAATACTTTTTGTAAAACAGTACTTTGAATTCACTCCATGTAGGTGATTGTTCATCGGGCGCTCTCCTTTTTGTTTCCTACATGTACCACCTTCTCGCCTCTCCGCGCATAACAAAAGTGGCACAGCGCACTTTTTGCCTTTCCAGACACTCCATGTGAAGAAAAACTGACTCCATGTCCGATAACCAGTCGTCAGCGGCTAATGACGTTTCAGTCGTCCCATAGAACTCCTTTGGGTTGAATTTCATCAGATCTTTGATGATTTGCGCGATCTTAGAGACGTTCTGGCCTTCGCTATACTCAGGTTGCTTCTTTGCTACCTCACTTTCAGTCTCGTTCATGCTTTGCGACGCAGTCGCCTGGGTAGCGGTATTGGCCCTTGAGAGAGGTTCCACCGATGTGGAGCTAACCTCCTGAGCTGATTGTGGGGGAGCTGCCTGAGCCAAGGCCTGCAGGATGCCTTGCATAGAGTCTTGAACGGATCCCTGGATCATTTCTTGTATGCCGCCAGGGCTTCCACTTTTAAACCGGGAACAACTGATGCAGTCCCAATGCCGGCTGGATTAGGGACATTGGCGGACCTGGTCCTCCTAGGTTCCAGATGAGGTATTTGATTCCCTCGGCCCCCTCTACGACCCCTTCCTCGACCTCTCGCTCTAGTTGAACTTCTAGTTACTCGCTCAGACATTTTCGAAATCTGCAAGAAAAGAAAACTCAGTCTCAGTATAACTCTGAGTTGTGAGTCCAAAATAAAACGTTGCATAAAGGCTTCTAACCCTAACAATAAACATTAGTTAACATGCCTAAAAGGCCTCTACCCCCACTATTACCTGGTGACGATTGACTGCCGATGATCATGGGACCCAACGACTCACATTGTGAGTCAGTCTACAGAATTTATGACTCTTGCTCTGATACCAACTGTAAAGACCCGACCCTAAATAGAGGTCTAAACCTAGGTCTTTACTAAGCGACCACTCTAAAACCGAACACAAATTAAACACTAGCTTAAACCACATCAAACATCTTTATTTCCCTTTCAAAGGTTTGCAAACAGAGTTTTAAAATGAAAATACAAATGATCGGGGCACCCCTTTAAATAGCAGCAAATTCAATAAGAATTAAATAAAAACTAGAACTCCCTAGTTTTAAACAACGTTATTTACAGAATTGAACCTATCATCTGAACCTATCCCATTATCAATCCAGCATCAGTCAGCCACCCCGGTAAATCACGTGGGTACCTGCAGACATGCCACAGAAGAAAGGAAAAAAGGGTGAGTTCCAAAAACTCAGTAAGACTTCATTTTAGCGATTACAAACTTTTGAGTACGAGGCCCCTAATAATAAACAAGTAACAGAGGGCATTAGACCCCTCTAACAAATGGGTGAACCCCTTAAGTGATTTGGGCGAACCCCCTCTAGTTAATTTGGGTGAACCCCCGCTAAGTAATTTGAGCGAGCCCTTTAAATAATTGGGCGAACCCCCTCTAAGTAATTTGGGCGAACCCCTTTAATAATTGGGCGAACCCCCTCTATGTCATGTGGGCGAACCCCTTAGATAATAGCATAATAGTTGCATCATACAAATTCAACACATACAAATAAGCCTAAGTGCTCACGAGATCGAAACAAATATCAATCAGGCAACAGAAACACATCATACATGCTTAACAGTTAGTGCAGTTCTTAATGTATGGAAAACACCCTTACCTTGGCCGAACTTCCCGAATATCAACAATTAGCGGAGAGAGAGTCCTTCCAGAGCCTTTACCAACTTCCGCGACCTAGAACACATAAACGGGTCAGAACCAGCACCTTAGACTGCCAAAAATGGACTCAGAATATCGAAATTACCCAAAATTGATGTTATGGAAAAATGTCAACGGTCAACGGCGGCGCGTGGGTCAATGGCGGTGGCGACGGAAACGCGTGAGTCAAAGGCGCAATCGCCAGGCTCGGATCAGCTTTAGGACACGCGTCAGCCAATAGAGGCACGGACGTCCGGCTCGGCAGATCTGACTTAGAGGAGCCTCGGAGTCCGGTTCGGGACACATGGCAGAAGGCTGAGGCGTGGTCGCTGGCTCGAGTCGATCTCAGCGCATGCGTGCTTCGGTGCGAGGCTCGGACGAATCGGCTGGCTGCATGCGGTTTGGTTCTAGGCTCGGTTCTAGGTTAGGTTTCGATCCTCAGGTTCGGTTCGAGCTGGAGAAATCACCTAGAAACTCCTGTTTTTCTCCTGTTTTCACCAAACGGACGCGATTTTCATCCCGATTTTGATTCCACAAAAGAATAAAATAGTCTACCTTACCTCTGTTGCTTTGAATTACACGCCGATCGGGATGCAATAAAGTTAGGTTCTTCCACCCAAACCTCAAATTGATCTGAAATCTCCAAATTACGATCCCGAAACGAAATTAATGGAGCAATATGGATTGGAGGATGAATAATTCAGGGTTTCGATATGGCTGGAGGTAAGAATCAGAGGAACTTGTATTTTATTCGATGGATAGACTGTGAAAAATCCAATTGGTTGAGAGGTGACGTGGCTTCAATTCGTTCGGTTTAAGCGCCTGTTAGCTAACAGATCCTCTTTTCAGGAAGACCAAGACCCATCACTCAATTTATTTATTTTCCTTTATTTTAAAGAAATTGGCAAAAAGAGAAGATGCTTAATTAAACAGAAGGTTATTATTTTATTTTCCTTTTTTTTTGGTGGGCTGTTATACATATTCTTAATGTTGCTCGTGCGTTACGTTTTCAAGCAAAAGCCTAAGTATTTTTGGGGTGAATATGTTGTAGCTGCTGCGCATCTGATCAATAAGACTCTTACCCCAATAATGGATGGAAAAACACCCATGAGTATTTATTTGGTCAAACTCCTTCGTATGATAGTCTACGTGTTTTTGGGTGTCTATGTTATGCTTCAAATAAGCCTCGTGTAAAAGATAAGTTTGACCCAAGGTCTAGGAGGTGTATTTTTGTTGGATATCCTTTTGGCAAAAAAAGTTGGCGTCTTTATGATCTATAAACACACATGAACTTTTCATCCGTCGTGGTGTACAGTTTTTTGAAGACAAATTTCTTTTTATTGAGACTTTATCTGATCGAGCAAGATTGCAATGGGAAATATATTTTGCTAACCTCCATTGTGGGATGAAAATGATGAGGATTATGTTAGTAGTGGTTTTCCTGACGAGATAAACATTGCAAGTACTACAATAAATACAGGTGTTGATACTGAATGTGGTTGTATAGGCCTTAGGGACGGAGTCCAATCTAGTGGGGTTGAGGTTCTAGGTCGTGGATTACGTAAAAAGATTCCCTCGATAAAGCTTCGTGATTATGTTACAAATACAGCTATTAAACAACATATAGACTCTACTATACTCATTGCTGATCCCTCGTCTTGATCTAGCTCTTCAGGTAAACCTTTTGATATAGCTTGCTATGTTGATTATAAAAAAAATTTATATGAGACATAGATGTTTTCTAATTACGGCAATTTCAAGGGAGAAAGAGCCCACCTCTTTTCAAAAAGCTGTAAAACATTCAGGTTGGTGTAAAGCGATGCAGGCTGGGATTGAAGCTCTTGAACGCAATGGTACATGGACTTTAAAGGACTTACCTCTTGGTAAGAAAGTCATTGGTAGTAGTTGAGTTTACCTCTTGAACGCAATGGCAAAATTGCAATTGAGACAAAGTGGAAGGCCTAACTTTCCCCATTCCACCTATGCGACTTTTCCTTCCTCTTTGTCACACGGATTTTTTCGATTTCCCTTTCATCTCCTAAACTTATAATCCCAATATTACGCAAGTATATATACGCAGTCGAAATTGCAGCAAGTGATAAGTATTTATTTTTATCACTCCACATGGAATTGGTAATGAACACCCACACCTTAAGAACCAATACAAATAGTAGACAATGTTCAATAAACATAGCTGGGGTTGGCTAGCCTTTGAGAGGACATTGAAGTATATTAAATGTGCAATCCAACACCCAACATCTTCTACAATCGGTATGGGGGGATTCCCGTAGGTACTACTCATTGTATGCACTACTCATTAGAGCATTTGAATGCATTCCTATGATATCACTTGAGTCAAATCTCTTTGTACGGCGGAAGGGATCCAATACTCCAATAACGCTGAATTGGGAAAGTGATGAGCAGCCGAAGTGGAAGGATTTGCAAGAAAAGGTTTTTGAAAACCCTATGGTAAATTTAGTACATACTAGTGTATTATATTCTTATACTGGAAATTGAAAACTAATTATGTTGTTTGTTTAAACTTGTTCGCATGCAGTTCGTGTTTGTTACGATGGATGAAGGTGTTGTTGGTGACAAGAAGGGGAATGATAGTTTGTTTGGCAAAACTATAAGTATTTACCACTATTGAAATGTTTAATATTTACATTATTGTCTTCCTTGAGTGTACAGTGTTATATGTCTGTAATTTTTTTTATTTGATAGGATAAGGAAGAGGGTGGAAAGTCGAGTGACTTCGATAAATGGTTTGAGGCTGAGGTGAATAAGGCCTATAATGAAATAATAAACAAACGACCCATATTCGAGGTTGGTGGGACTTCAAAGGGTAATGTTATGGATACTACCATTGGAGTCCTAACTAATAGTGGATTTTTATGAAGGAAAAATGACAAGGATGATGGAATTAACAATGTCAGTGTAGAGAACGCTGAGAAAAATGTTTACAACACTGTAGTTGCACTGACAGAGTACATGAAGTCGTCATTGGAGTGTGTAAATAAACGGTTAGATGAAATATGGACGATACTGAATGGCATAGCTGATGATGTAAATGAACTAAAAGGAGAGAAAAATAATGTTGATGAAAGAGTGGATGATGAAGAGGGTCATGACAATGACGGTGATGGTGGAGATTGTTTGGACGAGAACAACGATGAAGGAAAACAAGTTGACAAGGAGAATAATGGGAATGAAATTTCAAGTACTACTAATCTCGTGGTTGAAGATAAAACGAATGAAGGAAAAACAAAGGAATGAAGCAGCGATAATACAACGAAAGAGTTACAAAAAGTGTTCTTCATACGGTGTTGTTATATATGTACATGTCATATAATTCGAGTGTTGTTGGTATCAGGTGCAACAACAGGAGGATTTCATTCCCAGTGTTGTTGAATATGGACCGGAGAATTATATGGATGCGGTAATATACCGTATTGTTTTAAATTTACTGTTTGGTTCAATTCTACGCCTGTATATATTGAGACTGAAATTTTGATTTTTGGTGTTGCAGTTGAAGGGATAAGGGATGCTTTCAGATATGCAACATGCTAGGAGGGCCGGGAGATAGAGAAAGCCGTCGAAATGCATGCTCTCTTCTTTCACTTTAAAGTTAAGGTCTGCTGGGGAGAAGAAAGAGAAAAAAGTAGATGGCAAAGAAAATATACAATTCCCAGAATCACCAAATTTCCAATTACTTTCACAGTCCTAAATGTTAAGATTATGACTTAGATGGATTGTGTTTGAAATGTTTTTTTCAGTTTTTTTTTTCATCGTTTGAACTATTATATTGTTTTGCTTTCAAATGTAGTTTATTTAAAAAATAGTAATGCATGTATGTCTTCTTTTATCGTTAGAATGTTGTTGAAATTATGGCGGTCAATTTTCTATAACACCATTCTAACAAAACAGTACGGAAAGCATATGCGCATACGGTTTATTCCTTATATGTCTTGAAAAAATTAGGTCTACCTATATTATATGGTAAATTACTAAAGAGAACATTGTTGAACAAAAACTTCTTCATCGCATATGAAGAAGGGTGTGTTTGGAATAGTGTACAAATATTGTGACAATACTGTACAGTTTCATAAATTTATTTACACACGTAAAAATATAGACATTAATGTGTATTAAAAATAAAGCACGATTATTATAGAATTCCAGGTAATTGATTAATTGTCTTATTGATAAAAAAAGGAAATAAGGATAGTTCTGCATAAAAAAGAAGATTGAAATGAAAATTCATTATTGGGTGAATGCATTCCTACAGGTTTTCTTATTGTGTCCTTGTTGTCCACATCGACTTCATCTGACACGTTGTTTTACCTCTTAAGATGATTTCATACGCTTCTTCTTTGGTCTGCCTATTGGCCGTCTTGTTATTTGGAGGAAGGAGTTTTCTATCTCGGATGTGGTCTAGTATAACCCAATGTTCCTTTGGCCCTACAGGGTAAACAAGTCCTACATACGTTTTTCTTAGTGTTTCAACAAGATACTATTTAGCAATTTTTATTCAGAGAGATGAAATACATAGATTACAAAAAAAAATACATAATGAACGTCATAATCGTCTAGGGTTTAATTCGAGCTTATATATGCGCTCTCATTAAACCGTATTACAGAGTGTGTAAACTTAAATCATAATGCGTTGCGGAAACAAAATGCTTTGCGTAGTGTAGTTAACGGATGCGGAATGCGGATGTGCAACGCTGAAAGACGGAATGCGTTCACGCAATAAAATGATGAATGCGGAAATGCGTTCAGCGAGACCCCGACTAACTAATTGCATGACATTAATGCGTTCAAGGCATATCACAACAAATACAAACAGTAGTTTGAATTAATGAAAGTGCAGATTACATTTATGAGATCTCAAGTCGAAGCAGAATTAAAAGATCCAAGACCGGTGTCCATGGTCTCCTTGGCGCTCTTCAGCCAGTCACCACGACGTGCTCGAGTGCCTGAAAAAGTGTTTATATTAAAGGATGAGTAGTGGATACTTAGTAATTAGAATCCTTTTTAATTAAAAATTATCCACACAAACTAATTAGTGTAACATACATAACTTGAAAGATATAAACAATATCTACAAGTCTTCCAATAAGTCCAAACAAGGAAATTTTCTTATAACTTCATGCTAGAACAATATTTGAATAAGGTCACAAACCATCTTAATTAATAGTCTAAGCAAAAGTATGAGCTGAATGTGTAACGACCCGGGTTTTCGGTTTGTTATGAGACTCTAGTTTTGGATTGTAAATTATGTATTTAATTAAGGATTTAAATATTGTTGTTTAGGAGGATCGAACCTTGGCCATGAGGAAGGCCAAGGAAGTGGGAAGTTAATTGAATTGGAATTAAAAGTGCTCTTGGCAAGGTTTGAACCCATGCCCTTTTAGTGGATTTAAGTTGGATTTTATTGGGTTTTAAATTAAAAGAATTAAGGAAAAGGAAAAGGAAAGAAGGGGTTTCAAAGAGGGGAGAAAAGTCATTTGGCACAAAACCCAAGAAAGAACCCTAGCCGTCGTAGGGTTCTGTGCGCCGAGAAGTCTTGTTCCGTTGCCGAGGTAAGGATCAGTTGTTTTCCTTGTTTTCGCTTCGGTTTCGTTATATTTGCTGCTTCTGAATGTTTGCGGTTTGCGTCTTCGCGCTAAGGTTTCCGTCGCTGCGTGGTTCCGAGAGATAAGGCTTTGCGTTGAGTTGTTATTTGTTGTGTTTGCGATTTCTGTGATCGAAGTTTGATTTCCAGTTGGTTCTATG
>JBBMEF010067941.1:0-10908 GCA_037832685.1 Sicyos baderoa | reverse complement strand
CGTCAACTTTAGTCACGACGAACCCCTTATCCCTTAGCCTTCTAACTAGTAAGTTAGTTACTCATATTAACGAAATAAAAGTCAACGTAAAGTAATGCACTAGACATAATAAACTGTTCGATCAAGGAAAATAAAGGTTGCAACTAGTAAACAACTTCCAAATAACTTGACGAAGAAGATAGACGGAATAACTTGCTTTATAATCGGGAAATAACTCCGGTGAAGATTCCGGTAACAAAATGTGTTCAAAATGAAGAAAACTGGCAAACTAAGTTGACAATAAAGCTTAGGTCCGGTTAAACAACCCGTCGACCAGAAATAAATGCACAGAAGAACTTAAGCAAATGAAAAACTCGTAAAACAAAGGAAAAATCGTCGGAAATGGTGGTCGGAGCTCTGAAGTTTTCTCAACAGAATTTCTCTCCGAGCTTCTTCAACCCTTTTCACGGTGGAGTTCTTCGTGTTTATATAGGCAGCCGACAAGATCTGTTCCACGATCCTCTGCAGCCTACTTCTGAAATTCCTGCTCCTATTACTGCTCTGTGTCAGTACGGCCGCGGCGCCGCAAATGAACGGCTGAGACTTGACTTGCTTATCCTCAAGAGAGCGCCACGTGTCTGGGTTGAGATTCTTTCCCTGTTTAACTCTTTCGTCGTGGCCTTGAACTTCATGATTCTCTCTTTGTGAGTGAGTTAGCTTTGATGATCAAGAGAGGTATCTTCGTTTGTTGGCTTGGTCGACTCCGTCGTCCATTTCATCGTTGGTTTTTAGTTCGCTGCACACGAAGAGCAAAGCATCATTTTCTTATAAAATAATCACTTTAAAATGCTTAGTTACCCTTCGTTATATTTATTTCAATGAATAGCTTCCTGATCAGAATTCCAGAGGAAGTTCGTCAACGACGAACATATTAATGATATTGACGAAAGTTTGCATATACTTCTACTCAATGTTAGCGATTTCCTGTTTATATTTATCTATTTTCCTACTTTTAACTCTCAATTTATGAGAGTTATCAACGGACGTGATTACCTTGTTTCAAAATAAAGAAAATCCATTTCTGATATCTCTTTCCCATAATTTCTAACCTATTGTGATACTCTATATAAGCATTCTTATAGAGTGAGTTTATTTTGAGAGAAGTATGTTGAACACGACTCTTTGTGGAAAATACCAACACTCTTTATTAAGACCACTTTAGAAGAGAGTACAAGACAAGTGTTTGGGACTTGCACTATTTTAACACACTAGGACTCTTTGAAGACACTTTGCAGGACACTACAACACTTTCTTTTTCTAGGATACAAAATATGGTGGGGTAGGAGAGTATTTATAATGTAGGCGCTAGACAATACACATTTGTCTAGAATGTTCCTAAAACTATCTATATGTTTCCCCCCACATTTTTCTAGAGTTATCTTAAGAATATCTAGATATTTTGCAAATTCTAGAATATTCTTTACATGTCTACATAAATCTCAAACTCTGAAGACTTCTACATTTTACCAAGAAACTTCTAGATAATTGACTTTTACAGCTAAACTCAATTGGGTCAGTGATGAACTTCAACAAAGTATTTGGTAAGATTTATAATTTATCATTGTTATCTTTTACTCCGATCTGCACTAATCTATAGTTTATATTGAGTAATGTAAATTGACTCTTAAATTCGACGGTAAAGATATGAAATCTTTCCAAACTACTAAAAATCTGTCTTCTTCTCCATTTACTCCATTTTGCTTTACTTTCATATTTATGTTTGTGCATTCAAATGGAAAAGAGGTTATAAAACTTCGAATGAGAAGAGTGTTGTTAGTAAAATCAATAACATGCTATTTATTGATGTGTAATGTAGATGGATGAATAGTACACCTTTTGGTCCACAAAAGTGAAGTATTATTAATGCACTCGTTTTGCGGGGTGGGGATTTAATTAAAAATATTCTACATAGTTTCTTTTTTTCTTTATTCAATAGATTTGGTGGTTGGATTGCCGTGTCTAATTTGATTGCTTTGTTTCAAAGACTACACTTTAGATGACCCACCATCATGCATTCTTCTAATTTTTTGGTATTTTTGTGCAAAACAATCCATCATTATCAATTTATCAATTATTCCATAGAGATAATAGTTACCAAATTAGTATGGTTACTTTTCTTAGGGGAATTCTCATTGTCTAGAACTTAAATACTATTATATTATTAAACAATAAAACTTTAGGGAATTTTACTAGAGCAAATTATATATATACCATCAATAATATTTTTTTTAAAAAATAATTATATACATAGTAGAAAATTTTCCTAGTCTATGAAAAATTACCCATCAATTAATTCAGCTAATAGTCTTCAATTAATTCGATGATAGGTTTAAATTAGTTTCGTTGATAACTTCAATTAATTTATTGATAGTCTTTAATCACTTCATTGATAACATCAATAATTAGAGGTAAAATTTAAGATGTTATAATTCTAAATGACAAGAACAAAATGTTATGGGAAGCAATTGTCCAAAACTTTAAATCTAATATTTACTATGTATCTATTTATAAAAGAAATTTAAGGGTTGATGGAGATATTAAAATGAAAACTCTTCTCTATTATTAGACAAAGCTCCATGGGAAGAAAAAACATCCTCTTTATCAAAATAGTTGTCAAGTTCAATATTTTATTGGCATATCCATCCATATATCCATAAAAATAATTGACATTCATCAATATCCAAATAAGTTTCACCCAAAAATTTAAACAATTTTAAAAAATTAAATCTACTTAGGAAGCAACATTATTCCTTTGCTGAAAAATGTGCTCTCTCCCCAAAATTGGTTCTCTTATCCTTTGAGCATGCTTGTCATTCCATTATGGTATTAATGTGCTTGATGTCACACTTGGAAAGTGAAATGTGTGTATTATTTTAGGTATTGTAATTTTCTAGAGTTATAGATGATTTTGACAACTTTGTGTCATTTTTATTAATTTCTTTTTCTTATGTTCTCACTGAATTTAATACATTAGGCATAATCATAAAAAGAAAATGAAAGATAGAGAAAAATACATAACCAGGAAATGGATAGGTCATAATGAAAAAAATGAAGAAAAAAATACATTGAGAGTTCTTGATCTTCATATAGTTTGTTTAATACAGATATTATTCTTTTGTCTTCTTCATTTGTTTGTTAGGCAAAAGAACAAAACTTTATATTATATAAAAAAGACAGAAATGAAAAAAAAATAAAAAAATTAATGAAATTTTCGGAGATTTTCTTCTTTCTTTTTAGTTTCACGTTTAACCCAGTTCTGCTTTATGCGAATGGAATAATTTTACTTTAACTATAATATAGAAATATTATAAATAAAAAAGAAAAAGAGTGTTTTGGAATTTGCTCTTTCAATAAAACGTTTTTTTAATGAGATTCGAACGTCTAATTTTAAGTTATCAAGGGGTGTATTAGATTAGGTTGGGTTAAAATGATTCTTTTTATAACAACTCATCTAATTCTATATGTTTACGTAACTTAACCTAAGGTTTTAAAAATAATAATAATAATAATAACATTCTTTTTTCTATGAAAGATGGAAAATTTAAATTAGGTTGTACGAGATGTCGGTAAAATTATACGTTTATAAAAAAAAAAAACTTAACCCAAAATAATTGAAGTACTATTTTGAATTTGATTGAATTGTTATTTTTCAGATTTTAAATATTTACTTTTAATTTTTGAATAAGTCAACTTCATAGCTTTTAATTTTACTTTATATTACGAAAATATATTTTCAAATTTTAAACAAATATTAAAAAGATATTTATATGTACATATATTTAAGGAATTTTTCATGTATAACAAAAATGAGTTACAAAATTGTATCTATAGCACAAAATTGAAAATAATTACACCTATACCAAATTTTGAGTGATTGATCTCAATCGAACTCAATCAATAATTAGTGATTGAACTCAATCAGTTGAGCTCAATCACTTAACAAATTGAGTTCAATCACTAGTTATTGATTGAGTTCGATTGAGTTCAATCACTCAAAATTTTGGTATAAACAAATTTTTCATAAATGTGTTATAATTCTAATAGATGACCCTAAAGTTGGTATACATAACAAATTTCCATATATTTATATTAAAAAATATTTTTTTAATTTAATAATAAATTTCAAGTTAACTCGAATAGTTCATCTAAAAATGAAAAATTACTTTAAGAATTTATAAAAACTCATTTGGATATAAATTTTTTAGGAATAATTATAAAAAAAATACTCATTTTAAATCTTCTATAAATTCAACAAATAAATATTTCAAAATAATTTTAAAAAAATTAGCGAAAATAGTTTTTGATTTTGATTTAATAAGTTCGTTTTAATGGCAAAAAACAACAATACACTCCTACCATACTTTTTTTTAAAGTTTTTTTTTTAAAGATTATCCTATTACTATACTTAATACATTGAAAAGAAAAAAAAAAAAAAAGAAAAATCGAAGTTCATCAGCGTGATACCTTCTCGAGCCTCTTGCCAACTTCATGATCAGAGTGCCATGCAACACCATGAATGCTGATTAGAATGTTTCGCATTTACATCGTCATCGTTTAGGCACAATTGGATAACTATTTTACCTTTTGTTTTCTATTTTTATTTTTAATTTTTTAAAAATAAATTTATTTGTTAACCAATTTTAATTTTTACTTTTAAACTTTAAAAATATATTTGAAATATTAAAATAATTATAAAAACTAAAAAAAATAGCTTTTAAAAACAAGTTTTGTTTTTGTTTTAAAGAATATGAAAAAATAAAAAATAAAAAACAAAAAATAAAAAATAAAATGTAATGTTTGAAAACAAATTAAAACCATTATCAAACATATTTTTTGGTTTTTAGTTTTTAAAAATTCAAAACTAAAATCAGTAATCAAATATATAACGTTTTTATTTTTAAAACAAAAAACGAAATGGTTATCAAACAAGATCTTCAATTTTTGTTTTTGGTTTTTAAAATTTAAGCTTATCTTTACTCAATTTTTCTATAATGTGCTTCATCTTTCTTACGATGTATCCATATTTCGTAAAAAAAGTATGTGAAAGCTAACAAAATTTCAAAAACAAAAACAAGTAAGCTCCATTTTTTTTTGTTTCCAAATTTTTATTTGATTTTTAAAGTATAGCTAAGTTGTAGATGTCCAAGTAAGAAAAAACCTATAAGAAGGTAGATGTTATAAACTTAAATTTCAAAAATAAAAAATAAAATGATTATTAAATAGGCATTCATTTACATTAATAGGTGGTACAAATACTGATTCATGAAATCGAACCTGTAATGCCGATGTTGAACTCGTTTACAACCAAACATTAAAATTATTGTGGCACTCACTCACTCGATCGCTTCTTAATGTTTTAATTGAATGTTTAATGGATGAGGATCTATTAGATACAAAATAATTTTTAATATGGAACTATTAGACACATATTAAAAGTTTACAAAGATATTAAATATTTTGTAAATTTTATTCTTCAAAAAAAAAATTGTCATTTTTTTTTTTTGATATAGAACATGTTGTTAATTAAGGGATCAATTAGAGGTCAATCAAAAAGGTTGGACGGTTAATATACAATTTTAATTTCATGGGTCAAATAAACATAAATCTTACCGAATGGATGCAATAGTTTTATTGTTTGGTAGTAAATCAGCTCAACATCAACGTCACGAATTCGATCCTTAGAATTAGTATTTATAATCCCTCTCATATTCAAAACAAAAAAATAATAAACATAAATCTTCAAATGATACCTAATGTTTGAAAATAAATTGACAGCTTGAAAATAGTTTAAATTGGTTATGCACATGCTTAAGAGATAGGAGCTTTAAATCTTCACCTAGTTATTGAATTAAAATAATATATATATATATATATATATATATAGTTACTTTAACGGTAAGAAAAATTGATGAAAGTTTGATACTTTATATAAACATGGCAGGAAACTAATTTATTTAGATTAGTTGTTTTTGTTAATACTTGTTAATTTTTAATAAATTTATGATATTGAACTAAAAAAAAGGAAAAAAAAATTATGACATTTCTAAGTTAGAGATCACTAGATTCTGTTCTAGGATTTGTAACAATTTTAATATTGCAAAATGATATATATGTTAAAAATATCAATGTCGCAAGGAAGACGCCAATAAAAAATTGGTTTTGAATTTGATATCCACTCATAGTTAAACAAGAAAAATAAATAAATAATTTTCTTTTTCTTCTGAAAAATAAATATCATTCGTTCAAGATCAGTGTAACAAATGAGTATTTAATTAATATAAATGATTGCTTTATAAATAGCTATTTTATAATCTTATTCAATGAGAGATCGTGATGTAAAAGATTGACTCTTCTTAATAATTGATTTAATTAAGCTAATGGTGGATTTGGATCTATGTATCGCATTAATGAAGTTAAAGCATTTGAAAGCAACCAAAAGGCAAAAGATTAGAACTGTTTTTTTTTAATTAATTTTTAATTTAATTTTGTATTAGACCGAATGTCGAGGCAAAGGCATTAACACAAAGTCAAATTTTGTTACGATGAACTCTCCCTCTTTACTCCATGCTTTGTAGCTTTTTTATTTTTATTTATTTTTTTATTAATATTTTGTGTTTGGTTAAATTTATGTCAAATTTTATAGCTGTTTGGCTATACAACATTTAAGAGTGGAGTTGGATATAATTATTGTGAAATGAGAATAATAATAATAATGAAGGATTTATTAAAAAATTAAATTTTGATTAGATGCTATTTCAAAAAAAGAAAAAGAAAAAATTATGAGAGACGTAACAGAGAACATTGGTAGATAATATAGACCAAATACTTTTAGAATAAATTAGTAATAAGAACAAATACTTTTAGATTTTCTTTTAACTTCAAGTGCTATTAAATATGTTTAAACTTCATAATCCCATTAAATATATATAAACTTTCCAAATTCTTCTAAGATTAAATATGTTTTTGTAAAAAAAAAATTAAATATGTTTTGGTAAAAAAAGAAGATTAAATATGTTTTTGTAGTTACAAATGAATATTTATATTTTTTTCTTAAAAATATCATATTCAAATTATCTATTTCAACCATTCAAATTAAATATTTGTTTTTAATTATATATATATATATATATATATATATATATATATAAATCATTCATCATTTTGAAACTAACTAATTTCCGAACACCCATATCTATAATCACTTTACAATATTCACACTATTGATTACAATTTCATTACAAAAATTTATAATCAAACAAGTCATTACCTATAGTCTTTTACTACATCTAAATAAATTAATAATACAACCCCAATTTTAATCACTTAAACCAACTTTTAATATAATTACTCATCAAAACATCATTTGTCAAAAAATAAAATAAATAAAAAAAAGTAATTAAAAAAAACTTGAGATTAAAATACATCATAATAGTAATAGAATATAAGGAGATTTTGGTGTATAATAAGAAAAAAAGTCAAATATTTCCATCTAAAATCAAAATTAACTCATTTGTAGTGAAATGTTTTAAATTGAGTTCCAATATTGATTTAATTAGTGTAGACTTAATTTTTTTTTTTTTTTGAAGCATCAATCTATTATTAATTGAGTTTTATTTCGGATAGAAAATTATGATATATCATTAATAATATTCAATAATTTTATTATTAGGTGAGTTCTATCACTTATAAAAATTGTGTATCATAGATTAATTATTTTAAAAATTATGTTGCAAATATAAAATCAAACAGTTGGAACATGGTGATTGGTGATATTAAATTTTAATAATATAATAGTAATTTAATAGTAATATAATAAAGACTTGTTACCCTCTTGGAAAATAAATGTTTTTTACCCTTTGTTGTTGACAATAATTACTGGGGAAGTTGGGGTAATTCCATGCATCTGGGTGGAAAAGAATTAATTGATGGGTCCAAAGTTAGAAGTTTGTTGGGTGAAATTTAATGGTTCAATTAATTTGGTTATCTAATTCTTGTCAGTGCAATTATGAGGAGGGAATTTCACGAGAGCGACACCTACGGTGGCAGCGCCGCCGTAGACGGTGGCTACAAAACCCTAGAAAAAGGGGGGAAAAAAAGAAAGAGAAATGATGAGTGTATTAATGATGCTCAATTTTAATGAAATGTCAATATTATACGCTCCAAAAGTTTTCTTCTCTTTTTCATTTTTTTTTTCTTTTTCTTATTAATTGTTTTTATGTCCAAAGCAAATGTAAACCCACAAAAAGAAACCTATAGCTTTAATTGCTTTCATTTTCTTTTCCTTTTCTTTTTAACTTTCTTCTTTTTTCTGTTTTCCTCTTAACTTATCCAAATACACCAAACCTAAGAGAATAGAATGAAAAAAAAAAAAAAAACATTCCAAAGAAAGAAAAAAAAGAACCCTTTTGTAAGGGCTTAGACTTAGGTCTTAGAAATCCTCAACTCTCCTACCTTATTGTCCTAATATTTATTTGGTCACAATATCATTTTTATTCAATTACTTTGGATTTTATTATCTTATATTTCAAAATATTAAATTTTAGTTCTTATATTTTTGAATAAAAAATTGATTACTTAGGCCCCGTTTGATAACCATTTCGTTTTTGGTTTTCTGTTTTTGTTTTTAATATTTAAAAACAGGTTCGTTTGATAACTAATTTTAGATTTTGTTTTTAAAATTCTAAAATCATTTTTAAAATATTAAAAAAATTATAAAATCTAAAAAAAGTAGCTTTTAAAAACAAGATTTTGTTTTTGTTTTTAAAAAAGTATCAAAAAATCAAGAATAAATAGTAAAAAACTAAAAAAAGCCAAGTGAAATGTGAAATCTGAAAACAAAAAACAGTTATCAAACATGTTTTTTGGTTTTTAGTTTTTAAAAACAGAAAATTGAAATGAGTTATCAAACATATACTGTTTTTATTTTTCAAAACAAAAAATCAAAAACCAAAAATAAAAAACTAGAAATAAAAAACGAAAAACGAAATGGTTATCAAATGGGCCCTTAATATGATAAATTAGAAGTTAATTTTTTTTATTATTAAAATTGATTCATCAAAACAATAATTATAAAAGCACAATACCAACTAAAAACTATAGAACTCGGTTTGTAAAATTATAAAGATCTAATCGAAACAAGTTTTTAAGATAAATTCTAAATTGGTTCCTATAATTTAATCAGAATTTAGAATTTAGTCAATATAGTTTGGAGAAAGTTGAAATTTAATCTTTCTAGTCTTAAAAATAAGAATTTAGTCTTTAGCCAAACAATAATTTTTGTAACTCATAATTGTTGACAAATTAAATATATAAAAATTAGTTATTTATGTGTCAATAATGACGGTATGGATTAAGTGATTGAATGAACACAAAAAAATCTTTTACATGTATATAATTATCTACTTACATTTAATTTCGTCAATAATCACAAAGGAAGAAGTTTTTTTAGTTTTTATTAAATCGTAAATTTTTTTTTGAAAATCATAGTTTTTAGAATTGTAGGTGCTAAATTATAGATCATATAGACTAAATTTAACATTCGGATATAAAAAACATGAAATGTTTAATTTAAGTACTAAACTGATATTTTATTATAAAAAGAAAAAAGAAAAAGAAAAAAGAATTCCATAGAACCACTGGTTTGGTGACAAGTGACACATATCCACCCCAACCAAAAATGGTACAAAATGTAAAAAATAAGGTTCAAATTGTCTTGGATCCCTTTAAACTAATATGAAAACTTTTCCATCATTTGATTTAATTCAAAATTTGAAGTTATTTTGATGTGTAAGACAACCCATTATTGTGATTGTTGAACCAAATTGATTAGGCATAATTTACTATATACAATATGGTCAAGGTAGATATAAATAGAGGATGGGCATGGCAATATGGCATGCTCTAAATTCATAATTCATAACAAAGAGGAACAACATGATACTTGACAATTATGAGCAAAGCCATTGAGGTGTGAGGGTAGGAATTTTTGGACCCCTCCATGGGATTGGCCCATTAAATATTTTATAAAATAATAATAAAAAAAAGGAATCAATTCTAAAGTTTGGTCAACTGGCATTTCCATCCCAATACACCTTCTTCCTTTTCTATTCTTGTACTACTCTATTCATTTTTAAAATAAAAATCTATTTCCTTATTTAAAAAGTTATTATATATAAAGAAAAGAACACAGTGATTTGGAAGGATAGATAAATAAAATGTACCATAAATAAAGACAGCCAAGAAAGGTAGGTATTTGTCTATTACATAGTACAATCTAAGTATTAACAACTTGTCGGAGGTAGATGGATACTTTTAATTAATTTATTAATTAATATTATGGATCTAAATTTAGTTGTCTTTGAATTCAAGAAAATGAATATATCTCAACTTTTTTTCTTTCATTATGAATTCTCTTTTTTAATCATTAAAAGATTAATAAAAAAAAAAAATCAAAATTATATTAAATTGTATTGTATCACTACCTATTCTTTTGCGTTCATTTCTCATAAAATATCCATATAAAAAATTAAAAAAAAAATAAAAAAAGAAGAAAAAACAACAATCCATGATCAAATGTTCCATTAAAAGATACCCTAATATATGTTTAATTGTTTGACAATGAAAATTAGTTAGACATTGCATAAACTGGTGAACTTTTATTCACAATCTAAGCAATCTAAAGTTGAGTTAAAGTAGTATAATGTAGGGTACTTTTTTTTTTTTTTTAAAACCAAATATCATTAGGCGCCACGCGCAACAAGCGAACAATCGTCCTGAATGGCAGAAACAATACAGGGGGGAGATTCCCCCTCCAAAAACCAAAAGAACTCTCCTCCAAACACTGGAGAGAACGAGACCAGGCAAAGTTAC